>ML313807.1:3298-31981 GCA_005239505.1 Nicotiana paniculata
ACTTCCCCCTAGCACATGCCTCATACTTTGTTCTTCTTGAACTTAATGTTAGGAAGTCCTACCACTAAGTCCTTAGAGACTAGTTTGTTAAGCTGAGTTAGACTCGCATGACCAAGTCGTTTGTGCCACAGGAGGGGATCACTGTCCAACACACTTAGGCAAGTGAGTTCATTTTCAGACAGTGTGGACAAGTCTATGACATAGATGTTATTCATTCTTTTTCCCTGCAAAACAATCTTGTCAGTAAGCAGGTTAATCACAAAACATTTTGTGGAAGTAAAAGCAACCAGGTTACCTCTGTCACACAGTTGTGATACACTGATCAGGCTATATTTCAAGCCATCTATTAGATACACATGTTCAATGGATCGTGTGTCATCCTTACCTACCTTACCAACCCCAATGATTTCACCTTTCTTTCCGTTTTCAAAGGAGACATTTCCTCCTTTGAGACTTTCAAGTGAAAGGAACTGTTCCATGTTCCCAATCATATGCTTTGATAAGCCACTATCCAAATACCAAATTTGACTGCCTCCTCTCACTTGAACCTATAAAAGAATCAGGGGTTGGTCTTAAGAACCTAAACTAGTTTGGGTCATTTTCTATGAGAGAATGGATGAATCAAATTTTTCCTAGCGCAATTTGGTAGCCAGTTTTTCCTTTTTACAAACCTCTCATTTCTTCGACTGGCCTGCTCTTTTGCAGTACACTCATATTTGTAGTGCCCAGTCTTACCACAATGGGTGCAGATTTTATTCTCAGGGAGAGTGAGATACTTGNTCTTATATGTTCATCCTTGGCATACATATTATCTTTTAGTTTTTCCACGTTTTCTTCTAACATGATATGAGAATAATCAATAACCCTTTTTTCGGATCCTAGCTTTAACTTTAAGTTTTCAGATTTTACTTCTAGAATCTCAGTTTCATGTGGATGAACTTGGTTCAACAAGTCAGTGTTTTTCTTTACAGATTCACTGACTCTGATTTCTAGGTTCATGCACTTTGATTTTAGCATTGCACATTCTTTAGATAGTTGATCCTTCTCTTTGGTTGTTTCCTCAGAATCATCTATGAAATCAAGTAGCAACTCAGAGAGTTTTTCCTTAGATAGGAACTTTACTTTGTTTCTAAGATGGGAGATACTTACCTATGGTTCTTCATGTGATTCCTCATCAGATTCTCCAATTGCCATGAGCACCTGATCTTCAGTCTCCCCATCTTCTGATTCCTCATCTGAACTTTCCTCCCAAGCAGCAACCATAACATTTGTTGTGGTTTTCTTGGGTTGGACCTGTTCCTTCTTTCATATCTCTCCTTTTTCCATTCTACTTCCCACTGAGGACAGTTTTTGATGAGATGGTCAGTCTTACCACATTTATAGCATCCCTCGTTGGTTGGCCTTTCTGGGGCTTTTGCTTGGTTGTAGTTTCCTCCTCTAGAGATGCCCTTCTTTCTCATGAGAAAGTTTCTGAATTCCTTGGTGATCATGGCCATCTCATCATCCTCCAGATCTGCTCCCTCAGTGATTCTTAGTGCTAGACTCCTCTCCTTCTTTGGACCATTCATCTTCATTGTCTGCCTTCTGAGTTCATAGGCAGTGAGATTTCCAATCAGCTCATCCAATCTTAGGGTTGGCATATTTTTGGATTCCTGGATTGCAGTGATTTTGCTTTCCCAGGAAATAGGCAAGACCTTTGTCAAGATTTTCTCAACCCTGTCCTCTTCAAGAATGACTCTTCCAATAGACTTTAGTTCATTAGTCAAGGTTGTGAACCTTGTGTACATCTCTTGGATAGTCACTCCTTCTTTCATAGTGAAGTTTTTATACTGAGAGTATAGTAGAGTACCTCTTGACCTTTTTACCTGAGGTGTTCCTTCATGGGCTACTTGCAAAGTATCCCATATTTCCTTGGCAGTGGTGCAGCTTTGGACTCTGCTGTACTCATCTGGACCTAGTCCACACACTAGCCATTTTTTAGCCTTTGCATTCTTTTCCCACTTCTTCAGATCCTCAGCAGTGCAGTCAACTCTTGTTTTTGGTACCTCTACACCTTCAACAATATTCTTCATGGTGTCTAGAGGACCATCAGTGACTATGCCCCAGAGTTCATAGTCTTCTCCAATAAGGTGATCCTTCATCCTGTTCTTCCACAATGAGTAATACTGGCCATTGAAAACTGGTGGCCTTGCAGTAGATTGACCCTCCCAGTTTCCAGGTGGTGCACTCATCTTGATCTTCTCCAAGGTGTTAGCCTTTCAAGGATAACTTGCTCTGATACCAAATGTTATTTTGGACGTTAATACCACACAATTATATAAGTTAATTGTGAGGTACCCAATTTTTCTAGTGCTGTCTAACTAGAAGAACCTGGTTCTTCTTGATGTACTTACTTCTGCTGTTGCGGAATATTAAAAGCAGTAAAGTAAAAGCACAGAGATTTTTACGTGAAAAACACCTGGCTCAAAAGGTGAAAAAACCACGACCTACTCCTCAGTAGGATTTGCTCAAACACTTCACTAAAAACTCTGAGCCAAATGGACTTACAAAATAAACTCTTTTGTAATCCTAGGACTAACTCTAATCCCTTTGTAATAACTAGCCCCTAGCTAATTGCTACAAGCTTCAAGTTAACTCTAACTTGAACAATACGTACCTATTACAATTGCTTCTATGAAAACTGAAAAGATACAATATTAAAACTCATACTATAACCAACTAGACTCAATAATTAATCAGATGGAACTGGTCCTTCTAGTTGAACTGTAGCCTTTGAATCGCACAATGATTCTACTAGCAAAATAACTCTGGGAACTTTGCTTTCAGATTTTGATTCACTTCAGCTTTTGTGCGTCTATTATTCCAGCAGAAATACATCAAGTATTTATAAAGTCAGTTGTTGAGCTTGTCGTCCAATTCTAGTCCAACTTTACCTAGGTGAACAAATTCGTATCAAACTCAACTTCCTTTCTTTTGTTACTTTCCTTGCTGAATTCGACTTCAATCTTCTCATAAGTTTGCAACCTTTTCGCGTTAGGAGACAATCTCTTGGTTCATTGATATTTCACATTCACAAATATCTCCTATGCATATACGGTTCATGTGCCAGCTATTCAGTTTAAGATGTGTGCTCTGATGTACCTGGTTCAATTGATCAGCAATTTGTCAATCTTCAAAATTATACGGTGACATGGGTCAACAATATTCAATAGTTTTTCCAGAGTTTCCTTTGTAGCTGGAGCTATCCCAAAAGTAAAAACTCAGCCACCAACCAAACAACATATAACATAGTCCTCATGGGGACTTTCACAATCAAGACAACTTCCTTTCAATAGGTACTACGACTTCACTATCATTAGCCCACAGTAGCAAAATTTCAATAACTGAAAGGTCCAAACATACATGGAATAAGGAAAAAAAGAAGGCATCTTTTTTCATCTTCCTCCGCCTCCTAAGTTGCCTCCTCGACTTTATGATTTTGCCATAGGATTTTAACCGAAGTTATATCCTTTGTCCTTAGCTTTCGGAATTTATGAGGATATGCACAGGTTATTATTCATAAGACAATCCTCAACGATTTCCACTTTTTCACAAGACAAAATATGGAACGAACATGCTTATCTAACCCCAACATCGATACATGAAAGACTGAATGCACGATGGACATCTCGGGTGGAAGTTCTAGATTATAAGCTACCTTCCCAATCTTCTCAACAATTCCATAGGGGCCAATGTAATTGGGACTAAGCTTTACCTTTCTACTAAAACACATTATGCCCTTCATTGGTGATACCTTGAAGAGCACTTTTCCACCCACCGCAAATTTCAACTCGCGGTGCCTCATGTCCTCATAAGAATTATATCGACTTTGGGCTGTTTTAGTTGTTGCATGATAAAGTTCACTTTCTCAAAGGTTTTATTAATTGAGCCGGGTACCAACAATTTTAATTTTGATGGCTCGACCAGCCAATCGGAGATCTGCAACACTTCCCATATAACACTCCGTACGGGGCCATCTTGATACTCGCTTGATAACTATTATTGTAAGTGAGCTCGACAAGAGTTACATGATGATCCCAATTTCTTGTGACGCTCGCAAGATATCTTCAAAAGTGTCAACAGTTCTTTTGGCCTACCCCTCCATTTGAGGATGTAAGATAGTGCTCACATTGACATGAGTTCCCAAACCTTCTTGGAAAGACTTCCAAAAGTGAGCAGTAAATCGCATACCTCGATCGGATATGATAGATGTCAGGAACCCAATGTAACCTAAATATCTATTTCAAATATAGCTTGGCATAATGATTCGCGATATTTGTCGCCTTCACATGAAGGAAGTGTGCAAACTTCGTAAGTCTATCTGCAATTACCTAAATGGAGTCATACATTGCCTTCATGCAAGGTAAACCTACAACGAAGTCCATGTTAATCACCTACAACTTCCATTGAGGAATTTTAATATTTTGAGCTAGTCCACCAGGCCTTTGGTGTTCGACTTTTGTTTGTTAACAGTTCACACCTAACAACAAAATTAGATATGTCCATTTTCATACTCCTCTACCAATAGTGTTGCTTCAAGTCTTTATACATCTTGATGGATCCTGGATGCACAATTAATTTGGAACTATGAGTTTCCACTATCAATTCTTGTTCAGGACCATTATCACGACCCAACATCCTACCAATGCTCGTGATGACACCTATTCTCTATTACTAGATAATCCAAGAACACGATGATACAAAATATTAAAATAATACATGGAATTTAAATATAAGATGCAAAGTAAAACTTTAAAAAAGCCAAAACATGAGTACACAAGTCAACCTTCCCAAAACCAGGTTATACCGAGTCATGAGCTCTAAACAGAATAAATAACGAGTATCAATAAGTACAATATTGGGGTCTCCATGGGTTTACGTGTCCATGCAACACTACCTTGAATCCTC
Organism: Nicotiana paniculata; assembly: GCA_005239505.1. Lineage (NCBI taxonomy): Eukaryota > Viridiplantae > Streptophyta > Magnoliopsida > Solanales > Solanaceae > Nicotiana > Nicotiana paniculata. Next base: position 8,246 of record ML313807.1, read on the forward strand.
CCAATCCGGCACAAGCTCACTCACAAGGTTCGCTACCTCCAGCACCTCGATCTGCACAAAACTATGCAGAAGTGCAGTATGAGTACACTGCAGCCTGTACCCAGTAAGTGTCAAGACTAACCTCGTTGAATTAGTGACGAGGTTCAAGTCTTGTGATACTCACTAGTTGAAGAAATTGTGAAATATATATCAAAAGCTGGCAACAAAAATATATATAACGGAGTACAATATCAACAATCTTGTTAAAGCAGGTGATAAAAACTCAATGTAAGAAAATCCATTTTTCACGAATAAATCATCAAATAGACACAGAGGCATACGTCACCTGGTCGCCCACATTCCGTCATAATAACAATATCCACCTTTATTGCTCCGTAATGACAATATCCACCCTTATCGCTCCGTAATAACAATATCCACCCTTATAGCTCTGTATGCTAGCACAATAACAATATTAATCACAATCACACGGAAGAAACCTCGTTCCAATACCCAATCAATTCATCCAACATGTCCACATATGCCACAATTATAACAATTCACGATAACAAATTATCATCAATAGGAATATCCTTAAAACTCATCAATAAAGTGAACGGACATGATAATAATAAATAAATGCGGATAAGTGTTCAACATATAAGCACGACTATGACTAAATCAATTTAGCAATAATTTCACAAATGCCCAACTTGGCCAATTTTGAAAATTATAATCCTATAACAAGATCTCTAGCATGGAAAGGATAAGCTCGTGTAGTCATACAAGATTTACATATCTATCATAGAGAGCAGCCAATAAAATCAAGCATAGTAGAAGCCTAGAGTCTAATTCGATCATTTCTCATATGTAGCACCCGCATATATGCTCGTCACCTCGCATATACGTCGTATCAAATACATTACAATTAGACTAATAGGGTTCAAGCCTAAGGGTTATTCCCTCACACAAGATTAACAAGAAACTTATCTCAAACGGGCCAAATTAATAATCCAACAACGCTTTTCCTTTTGAAACCACCTCCCATCGGCTCGGATCTAGCCAAAAACAGTCAATAATGTCAAATAAAGCAAAAGGAAACAACCCAATATAGTAAAACTTCGATCTTAAATCAAATCACTAAAAGTCAACAAAAGTCAACTCGAGCCCACACGGCTAAAACCCGAGTCAAGGGGTAGATCTCAACTTCTCATAACTCCACAAGTCCAAATATATGATTAGATTCTAACTGAGTCCTATTTGAATCTCAAATCCCCAATTTTATTTTACAAAACATAGTAAAACCCCCCAAAAGTTTCCTTCCAAATTCCATGATTTAGGTGTAAGAATCCATGGGAAATCAATATACAGTATCGAAATCAAGTGAAAAAAACTTATCCAATTGCTTTTTATGGAAATACACTTAAAAAATAGCCATTCTCCAAGTCTAGGGCTCAAAATATGGTAAAATGGGTCTACATCCCGAAATGCACAATTAATAACCAGCTACAGATGATGGATTTGCAACTAGAGGCTCACAAATGCGACTGCCGCAAATTCGACCTTAGGCTCGCAAATGCAAACCAAGTCCGCCCAACAAATGTCACAAATACGATCAGTCACAAATGCGATAAGTATTCCACAATTGCCAACCTTCACAAATGTGAGCAGACCCTCGCAAATGCGAGGTCTACAACATCAACAAAACTGAAGCTTAACCAATTATTTTCTGAATCAATCCAAAACTGACCTGAGTCCCTTGGGATCCACACCAAACATCCAAACAAGTACATAAACCTCATAGCAACTTGTTCGCAAGTTCAAAACATCAAAAACCATGAATCAAATACCAAAAAGCATCATGAAAGCCTTGAAACTCAACAATTTTAATATTCATAAACCAATCGTCTGATTCCTCCAAACCAACACGAAATGAGACCAAACTTTGCACACTAGTCACAAAAGACAAAACAGACCTATTCAAAGTCCCAGAACAACAATTCGAACCTGATAGCCTTAAAGTCAATCCATGGTCAAACTTATGAAATTTCTAAATCTTTAAATTCCTAACCTTCGGCAAAAAGAGCCAAATCATCCTAGGAACCTCCATATCCAAAACCGGAAGTCCAACATCACCATACGAACCTACTGGAACCATCAAAACACGAAGTTGAGGTCGTTTAGACAAAAATCAAACCTTGGTTAGTTCTTGTAACTTAAGCCTCCAACCATGGAACTAAGTGTTCCAATTCATTCCAAAACCTTCTCGAAACCAAACCAACCATACCCGCAAGTCATATAACAACAAGTACACATACGGGGAGCATCAAATGGGGGAACATGGCTCAAATACATAAAATGACCGGCCGAGTCATTACATTCTCCCTCTCTTAAACAAACGTTCTTCCTCGAACGAGTTTAGAATCATACCTAGGATATTATAAAGGTGAAGATATCAGCTCCACATATCATGCTCGGTCTCCCTAGCTGCTTTCTAGATTAGTTGAGCTCCCTACTGAACCTTCACCGACACAATATTATTCTACCTCAATTTTCGAACCTGCCTATCCACAATGGCCACTGGCTCCTCATCATAAGCCAAATCCTTATCCAATTGAATAGAGCTAAAATATAACACATGTGACGGATCCTCATCATACTTCTGAAGCATGGAAACATTAAACACCGAATGAACTCTCGATAAGCTAAATGAAAAAGCAAGTCTGTAGCCACCTCACCAACCCTCTCCAAATCTCATTATGCCTTTCATAGGTGAAAATTGAAGAAGAACCTTCTCACCCTCAATGAAATCTACATCCCGAACCTTCCTGTTAGCGTAACTCTTTTGTATGGACTGTTCTGTACGAAGTTGCTCCTGAATCAATTTCACCTTCTCCAAAGCATCACAAACCAAATCTGTGCCGGATAGCCCAGTCTCACGGGGATCAAATTAAACAACCGCAAAACGACATTACCTCTCATATAATGTCTCATACAGAGCTATCTGGATGCTGGACTGGCAGCTATTATTGTGGACAAACTCTACTAGAGGTAGAATATGATCTCATTGGCCTCCAAAATCTATGACACATGCTCTCAACATATCATCCAAAATCTGAATGGTCTACTTGGACTACCCATCCGTCTAAGGGTGAAGGTTCTCAACTCAACCTGTGTTCCTAACTCACGCTAAATCGCTCTCCAGAAATGCAAAGTAACTGAGTGACGCGATCCACGATGATAGAAACAAGTACCCCATGTAAACAGACAATCTCCCAAATGTAGATCTTGGTCAACTGATCCGTAGTGTAGGAAGTCATGAGTGGAATAAAATATGCGGACTTGTTCAGCCTGTCTGCAATGACCCAAACTGCATCAAATCTCCTCAATGTCTATGGAAACCCTATCACGAAGTCCATATGATGTGCTCCCACTTCCTCTCCAGTATATCAATCTTTTGAAGCAAACTACCAGGTATCTGATGCTCATACTTGGCCAGCTGACAATCCAAATAGCGAGAAACATATCCAACAATGTCCTTCCTCATCCTCCACCACCAATAATACCGCTTTAAATCACGGTACATATTTGCCTCACCCGGGTGAATATAATGCCTCAAACTGCGAGCCTCTTCAAGGATCAACTCTCCCAACCCATACATATTAGGAACACACATTTGACCCTATATCGTAGTACACCATCATCACTAATGGTCACCTTCTTAGGAACACCTCACTGCACTGTGTCCTTAAGGAAAAGCAAATGAGGATCATCATACTGACGAGCTTTAATATGCTCAAATAAGGATGATCAAGATACAACACAAGAAAGGATTTACTCGACTTCGAAATATCCAATGTCACCAATCTGTTGGCCAACACCTTATCATCCATAGTTAATGGCCTCTCCCCAGCTGGAATGAATGCTAAACTTTCCATGCTCTCCGCCTTCCTACTCAAGGAATTTGAATCCATATTGGCCTTCCTCAAATAATAGAGAATAGTGATGTCATAATTCTTCAACCGTTGTAACGACCTCCGCTACCTCAAATTTTATATCTTTTTATTTAAATAGATGTTGGAGTCTCCGATGATCGATATACACCTCACAAGACACGCCATATAATTAATGCCTCCAAATCTTGAGCGCGTGTACAATAGCTGCTAACTCCAAATCATGCACCAGGTAATTCTTCTCATTTGGATTCAAGCAAGCCTACTAGTATGGAATAGTACTATTCTGAGGAACCACCTGCATCCGTTAAAGATGCAGCGCTCCCGACAAAAGGGACATTAGTACATATGGAATAGTACTAGTACGTATAGTTAAATACCTTCTCATGGAATGGAATGCCAACACAAAAAGAGAGAAATATGGAAGCAATAAGAATGTCAATAATATTTAAATACCAAGTCAAAACAAAGTAAATTTTCAAGTAAGAATTAATATTATAGGCTGGGAGATCATTAATCCGACACACCACCATACACATGGCATGGAGTCCGATCTCTGACCGATCGGCTAAGCCGTCTTATCCCAATGTATGAGGGTTGATATAGAAACACGAAATCACAACCATGTGCTCAACATGGCGTCCGATCTCTACCCGAGCGGCTAGGCCATCTCACCAAAGTGCCTTGTGGATCGACATTGTCTTTGCTAGCTATCAACTCATCACAATCAAGAGGAATAATCTCAATACAATATAATGGGGATTCATCCCTCAATAAACTCCTACACCAACATGTGTAGTTTCGGGCTTGGGAATTTACAACCCAGCCTTCCTCAGTGACCTAATGATACTCCCAAAAACATTTATTCATCTCCTAGACTATCATAAAATCTTTCATTTCTTCGGGACTCTTGGACATACATGATATTCTTCACTCTTGGCATGATAGCCGCATTTCATATTGCATACTTTCATTTCTTTTACTTGTCATGAATAATCATAAAGTGTTAAAGACATTTAAAAATGTTGGGAAAATCATAGTTTCATCTCATAAGTACATAAGAGCTAAAGAAATATTGGAAATAATTACAAAATGAGAGCATCATATAAGGAGAGCAATTGGGACATGACTTGGAGATATAGGCATTTGATATCTCAATCAACAATCATTTGTCAATTTAACTCAATAAGAATAGGAACTTGGACAAACCATACTTGAAATTTATAAGGAGATACTGGAATCCAATTCTACGGAGGAGGTTTAGCCAACATACCTCATTTTAGTTTTCCTTAGAACCCTATGGCGTGCCGCGAATCTTAGCAACTCAATCTACTTTAACATAGTTCAATTGAGCCATTATTAGGAGGATTCTCATGATATAAGTCTCTTAGGCATTTCGTTGAATACCTACCATGCAAAATAGAATACAAGGTTCTGTAATGGGAATTCTTTCACCCCATAACCCATTCCAAAGAAAATAATCAATGTACAATAGTCCTAGAATACCCAAAAACCTTCATTGCCACATGTATGCCTATCCCAGTACTCCCAACTTAAGAATCACACCTCCGATTCTTCACATGCACCTCAAATTCGAAATTAAGGGCTTATGACTTCCAATCACTATCCCATAAACCCCAATCATAATAATCATACTCAAAAATTCATTGTAAAACATTGCATGTGATCTTGGGATAAAGTCTTACATCTTAAGTAGAAGCCCTTGTGCGTTTTTTGCTAGAATTCCTAAGACTTGATCAAGAATTTGAAGTATGGAAGTGTTATAGCTCCTCATTCTCTATCTAGTTTTCTCCTCTCTCTCTAAAGTTTTAGATTCCCCCCTTCAAAATTACCCCCTTAAGTCTTTTTATTAAAATAGGAAGGGTAAAATTCCCCCAAAATTAGCCCTTCGAGTCGGGTCTGTGATCGCGGATAGCACCGAAGAATAAGTATGCGGTCCGCGAAATGGATCGCAAATTGGTCCTCCAAGTCTGTGTTGGGTCTGGTCTGATATGCGATAGATCCGCAGTCTGTAGAATGATTCTGCGGCTGCATACTCGACCACGAAACCTCCTTCCAAAAATTCCCATGTTGGTTATGCGACGTATACGTGGTCCGCTAAACGAATTTACGATTGCACATTAAACAATGAAATGACCTTAAATATTAAGTTGCTCCTGATCCCATCTGCAATGGTTCTGCAGTCAACGAAACCAATCCACGATTGCGAAATAGACTACAAAAATGCCATTTGCAACAAATTTTTCTACCAACTCCACCATGCATTGCAAGTACAAAAATCTGTGTAGGGCAGCGCGCAAGCTCACCGCAAAAATTATCTACAACCTTCCAACACATTAACCTACTTCGTCACCATAAAGCATTAAATCCTTTGCTAACCTTACAAGCCCTTTTAGTGTGTTGGCCCCAACTAGTTTTTGGCGTCGTTGTCGAGGATTTAGAAATTAGTTACTTGTCTTAAATGAGCTTTTATTCCTTATCTGTTGGAGCGTTAATTTGTTTGTTATTTTCTTCTACATGTGTTTCATTCAAAGGGGATAAGTGGAAGCTTGAACGACCTTCCTTATTACGATCTTGGACCTGAAAATATCTTTCATAAGTTAAGGAGGGAGGCCGAAGAAAGAGATAGAACTACAAAGTTGGGAATTGTTGTCCAACCACAACCAATAGAGATGTCAAAAATGACGAGCGATCAATGATAAAGGCCGCAAAACCTATTCTTGCAAACATGACTCATGATATCATATAGATTGACATTACTAGTCACTTTGAGCTGTAGAAGTATATGGTGCAACTAATTTAGTTAGCACGTAATTTGTGGGTCTCTCTCATGAAGATCCGCTGAGGCATGTACTAAACGTTTTGAAAATTATAGATACTTACAACTATCGAATGTTTCCAAGTACTATGTAAGACTGACTTTGTTTCCCTTTTTTCTGTTGGGGGAAGAAAAACAATGGTTGCAAAAGGAGCCAGCTAAGTCACCTAGAAGCCAAATTCTTGGGTTTCAACAAAGATATGGTGAGACTTTTCGTCAGAATTGGAAAAGATATAAGAAGCGACTCAGAGATTTCATACATCATTGTCAGGCTAATGAGGTGTTGTAACGACCCGACCGGACAATTTGAGATCTAGCACGTCGTTCAGCAGTTTGAAGTCATGAGCAGCTTTATTTCAAGTATTATGACTTGTAGGTGTGGTCGGAACTGAATTTCAGGAAGTTTGGAGTCAATTTAGGAAGAAAATTCTCAATTCGGAAGCCTTAAGTGAGAAAAATTAACTAAGATTGGATTTTTGAGTAAACGAACTCCGAATCAGAATTTGAAGGTTCCAGCATGTTTGTATGATGATTTCGGACTTGGGCGTATATCCGGATCGGGCTTTGGGTAAACCGGGAGTGTTTCAGCGCATATTATGGAAGATAGCATTTTAGAAGAATTTCATAAATTTGGGCTGTAAGGCATTTCAATGTTATAGATGTCCGTTTGGGATTCTGAGTCTGGAAATAGATTCGTATGGTCATTATGGAGTTGGGAGCGCGATCAGAAGTGAATTCGGATGTCTGTAGGTCATTTTGAAGTCATTTGGCCAAATATAGAAATTTGAAAGTTTTTGAGAAGTTTGACCGAGAGTTTGACTTTTTGATATCGGGGTCGAATTCCAGTTCCGAAATTTGGAGCAGGTATGTAAGTTCAAATATGACTTGTGTGCAAAATTTGGGTCAATCGGACATGATTTGATAGGTTTCAGCATCAGATGTAGAAGTTTGAAATTTCAAAGTTCATAAAGCTTGAATTGGAGTGCGATTCATGATTTCGACGTTGTTTGATGTGATTTGAGGCCTCGAGCGAGTTTGTATCATGTTTTGGGACATGTTGGTATAATTGGTTAAGGTACCGAGGGCCTCGTATGGATTTCGGAAGGTTAACGGAATGGATTTCGGGCAAAAATAGCTACTGAAATTTCTGCTGCAAATCTGTTTTGCACAGCAACTGATGCATCAAAGAGCTAACTTTGGAGGCGTATATATAAAATTTATAAGGAATCTGAAAATTTTCAAAACATAAAAAGTTTTAGCCCTTGAATTCTAGTTTCAAGAAAGTTAAACCATTCATGATTTGGACATTTTATCAGAAAGTTATGATCGATTGAAGATGGCTGGTGGAGCAGTTTCGACAGAATTTTCTGTTGCATGGAGCCGACTTTAGAAGTTCATATCTCGGAATATATAAAGATTTATATGGTGTACAACCTATCAAATTAAATATCTTCGAGTCTAGTTCTAAATCTTCAAACCGTTTGTCATTTGGATATTTCTACAAGGAGTTATGGGTGTTTTAACAGAAGGTGTACAATAAGAGAAAATTGTAATAGGATGTACAACCTGCACAGCGCAAGGTACAACTCGATGAAGCCTGGACAGATTGTTTTAAACACGAGTTTTGGCCCATTCTTTCATTTCTTTCATTTGGTTTGGACGATTTTGGAGAGCTCAAGGAGGGATTTTCACAAAGAAACACTATGTAAGTGATTTCTTCCTATTTTTGAGTTAAATATGTGATCTTACATAGATTTAGACATGGAAAATTAGTATAAATTTGAGATTTTTGGGGAAGACCTAGAATTGGGAATTTTGGACTTTTACCATGAATTTGAGCATAAAAATCAGAGTAAATTGTATAATTGAGTTAGTAAAACTATGGGTAGAATTTATCTTCGAGAAATTTCGGAATCCGGGCACGTGGGCCCGAGAGCATTTTGGTCAATTCCTTGAGCGAAGATGGGAATTTATATTATTTGAATTGTTAACAAATATTAGAGTATAATTTCATTGGTTTGTCATTATTTGGATAGTTTTGGGGCGTTGTGCATCCATTGGAGTCGTCGGAAGGGCTTGGAAGCAGGTTATGGAATTTCGGAGCGAGGTAAGTCTCCTTTCTAACTTTGTGAGGGGAAATTGTCCCCATAGGTGAACTAACTGAATAACTGCTACTATATGTGGGGGATAGTACGCACGAGGTGACGGGAGTCCGTGCGTAGCTACTATTATGCCATGTCCGGGTAGTCTAGGACCCACTAACATGCCTTACCTGTGATCTTGCCAGTAATACTAGACCGCTAATATAATCGAAATAGTAATTGAATATCTAAGAAGACTAGAGTTCATTTTCTTACTCACCTAGAAGGAGAATTGATTTACTCCGTGGATAATTGTATACCTGATAAGGTTATATTGTTGAATATTATTAAACTTGGAAAATGAGTTTCAAAACAAAGATTTAAATGCTATTTTTTTCCTGTTCCTTTAAGAGGATTTTATCATTTCTTGAGAAGCTGTTTTCTTGATAAAAATGCGGACTTATTATGTGAATACGTGTACATATGAGCACCTGAGTCGCATGTATGATTCGCGAGCAGGTTAGCCTTATTATTATTATGTTGACTGCATCGCATGATTGATTCGCGAGAGAGGAAAATAGATGCATCTATGGTTCGAGCCGTTCGACCCTCGACATTGCACAATTTATGTTTATGTTGGTTTGGGCCGTCGACCCTCGGCATTGCTTGCACATGATATTTACTGCGTGTTTGCTGTGATTTATACATGTTTATCGACCTAAGGAAGGTTTAATGGCCGGTTATGAGGAAGGAGAATTGATGTGTAAAATGTGAAATAAGACTGATGTTTCTTATCCCTGATTATGATTTAAATTGTCAACTGAAATGACGAAGATTTAAAGTGTTAAATGTGGAAGGAGTTGATATTATTTATTCCTGATTTTAATAAATTGTCTATGACATTCACCGTTAGTGTCTCACTTGAATATACTAAATTGACCTCTAGCAAGTGTCTAATTCGACCTCTCGTCACTACCTCTCTGAGGTTAGGCGGGCGATTACTGAGTACACGTTGTTTTCGTACTCATGCTACACTTGCAGTGTATTTTTATTGCACATGTACTTTCACAGCGATGTGGCTGGTTTGGAGACTTAGGCGAGATATATCATCTGGAGGAGATCCGCAGCTGACAGAGTCTCCCTCGTATTGTATTCATTTTGTTTTAAATTCCATTGTCCAATTTGTATCTCGGACAAGCTTTGTAATGATTGTATAAATTCTTAAAAATTGCTCATGCACTTGTGACACCGGGTTCTGGGGGATGTGTATGGGATGTATTTTATAAAAATAGAATATTAGACTGCCGTATTTACTTAACGAATTTTTGTTTAGTTATTACGTAATAATTTAAAGGTAATTATTTCAAAAATGTTAAACAGGAATTTATTTCAACTAATTAGTGATTGGCTTGCCTGACGATGGTGTCCGGTGCCATCACGACCTTAATAGATTTTGGGTCGTGACAGGTGTTAGGTCACACTTTTGTTGATAGGTTGGATGTGGCCTCAAAGATGAATCTCGACTCATCCTGTGAAGGGTGTTTCATGCAGAAAGCTTATAGTGAAACTCAAACTCCTTTGAACAACTTTACTGCAAATGATCATAATAGGCAAAGTGATGGCGAACCAAGAAGAATGATAAAATAGAGAGTAGCAGGTGCACTCGAGCTAGATGAGATTTCAACTATGAGGAATATATGCCCAAATTAACAAATTAGGTGACTAAATTGGTGATGCGTCAGGCGCATCCGATATAAAATGTGCAATAGATGTCTAAATATTATGAAATATGTGTAGAGAAGGCCACAAAAGTAACCATTGTTCATTGAATCCTGAATCCATTATCATATGTGGTAAAAAAACATAGGTCCAGTCAACCAAAATGCTCAATATGGGAACATTTATAATCCCAATAGGAGGAACCACCCGAACTTCTCATGAGGTGGTAATTATAATAATAGCCGACCTCAAAGAAATTATAACTTATCATTGATGCCACCACAACAAACAGATAAGACTACAAACAATTTGATGAAGACGTTCTTTCTTGGAAATCAATAACCCAAGCTTGAAAATCAGAAACTACAAATATATTTCAAAAAATTTGGTGAGGCAATCAGAGAGAAAGGGATACTTAACGACTTCATCATCGCGGGCACTATGATATTCTATAACTCCTTCCATTTCAGCTTCCATTTAGCAAAACATTCTGTTGGCAATGGAGTTTTGAAGAAACCTTCCACGACTGGGTTTTGGTTTTGGCGAAACGAAGCCGTTATGATTCTGAAGACGATGAGCTTCAATTTTGGAGAGACATTGGGGATGTTGATTTTGAGAGACTATAGGCTCCAGGGGAGATACGGGTTTTGGAGAGATGGCTTAGTTGTAGAAGTGAGATTATGTATTTATTCCTTGAGTTTTTGTTTACTCTATTAAAGTCTTATTTTTAAGTGCTGCCAATATAGGCGATTTAGTCGCTCTAAAATTTTATAAGTGGTGATTAAAAGGGTTGCCACTAAAGATTTTTGGCCTAAATTTTAGTTCTTCCCGGGAGTCAAAAATTTTCACCTAGAGTAGCTTGTACTAGCAGTGACTCCTTAAAATCTGCCACTGATTGTTGAACTTTCTATAGCGACTTGAATTGTCGTTACTAAAACTGCAACTTTTAGCGGCAATTAATTTACTCGCCACATATCCTTAATTTTAGGTGCCACTTCTATAGTTGCCACTAAAGGTCGCTACTAAAAGTCTCTTTTCTTGTAGTGTTTGAGCTTAATTGAGTTGTTTTTATGTGTAGGAACGTTGGAATGTATAGAGGAATGAAGGTTGCACAAAAAGATATCAAAAATACAAGAAAAGAGAACAAAAGGAGAAATTAATTCAAGTCAAGAGAACCTCGGCCCAGGCCTGGTAATGCCTGGCTCCAAGAGAGCTCCACCTAGAGGCCAGGCTCGCTAGGCTAACCTCGCCTCAGAACAGGTCTCAAGAGGGAAAAGGCATGGCCCCCTTATCCGAGAAGAAATTATTTCCTTTTGAGATTTGGACTTGGGGACTTCGGCCCCAGCTTATAAATACTCCCTAAACGTATTTTTTCACGACCCAAAATCCTGCCATAGACATCATGATGGTAGTTTCTAAGACTAGGTAAGCCGATTACTTATAACAGTTAAACTAGTTTAACTTGATATTTGAAAGCAGAGTTTAATATAAATACCTAAATAAATGTGACACAAGCCTACACGACGATAATCAGAAGAATCCCCCCGAGATTAGGTAATATAGAGTCATGAACTCTAGATGAATACATAGAAGTATCTCAAAATAAAAGTACAATACTATTCGAAAAAATAACGAACAATATAATTAAAGGAAAAGGACTGCGACGGCCAACCGACTCTACCTTGAATCCTCGTGATCAAGAAGCTAACTCTTCCTGAGTTCGATATCTCCAATACCCGGATCAACACAAAAAATTGCAGAAGTATAGTATGAGTACACCATGACTGATACCCAATACGTATCAAGATTAACCTCAATAAAGTGGTGATGAGGTACAAGTCAAGAAACCTACTAGTCATAATAACATCTGCAGTATATAAGTATAAAACTAATAATAGAAGTAGGTATCAATAAATGGAAACAAGGAATGAACATGTGTTATACCTAGTAAAGTAATTCGAACACCATTAATGTACCGGTGAGACAAAATAAGGAAAGTCAATGACAACTAAATAATCAAACAGTTCTAACACAAGTTTCAAAATAAAATTGCTCGGAGATACCTCATCTATAAATCATTAGTCATGAGTCCCAAATAACAAATCATATGCTCACGACACCTCGTTCTTACATTATTGATCACAACCGCACGGACATCTCATGTGCCAATATCTCAATCCGCCTGGAGTAGTCACGAGCTTAACATCACCATGAAAGCAGGTATACAAGAATACATGTGCGAAATCAACGAATGTCAAGTTTTATATTCTTGAAATTGTATAAGTGGCATGCCATGTTGTATGCTTGTGCGAGTGCACTATTACAGTCCAAGTCGACAAGTAATATCAAACACATCGAGTAGCTTATTGTAAGAACCACAACAAGTCATTTAAGGTGCATGACATGAACAAGGAAAATCACACCATCATACGAATTCAACATTATGCCCCCAGGCCGTCACATATCATCCTTGACATAACCACCCTTATCTCTCCACATTGACAACGTAATAATAGCCACCCTTATCGCTCCACCAGACAATATTTTACAAAATAGCCACCCGTATCATTCCGCATAATAACCATCCGTATTGATCTGCCCAGACAATAACACAATAGTCACCCGTATCACTCCACCCAGACAAAATATCAATAGCTACCCGTATCACTCCGCCCAGAAATTATATCAATAGCCACACGTATCACTCCACACAATAAAATATTGTTAGATGCCACCCTTATGGTCTGTATAACAATAATCAAACCACACAACAAATCATATGTGATAACATCATAACAACATCACATATCAACTCTGATGTTTTAGACGTCAATACCACACAAGAAGATAGGTTAATTTGTGTGGTACCCAATTTTCGAGTGCTGTCCCTCTGGAAGAACCTGGTTCTTCTTGGTGTTCCAACTTCTGCTGTTGCGAAATAATAAAAGCAGTAAAGTAAAAACACAGAGATTTTTACGTGGAAAACACCTGGATCAAAAGGTAAAAAAAACCACGACCTACTCCTCAGTAGGATTGCTCAAACTTTTCACTAAAACTCTGAGCCAAACGGACTTACAAAATAAACTCTTTTGTAACCCTAGGACTAACTCTAATCCCTTCGTAGTAACTAGCCTCTAGCTAATTTCTACAAGCTTCAAGTTAACTGTAACTTGAACAATGCGTATTTAAAGAGGAAAGGTGGATGATACACTATTATTGAAGTCAAGAGGTAAAAATCTTTTGGTTGTGTGGGTGTATGTGGATGACATTATCTTTGGAGATACAAATGACAATGTGCAAGGAGTTTTCTATACTGATAGGAAGGGTGTTATAGATGAGCATGATGGGTAAACTCAATTTATTTTGAGTTTACAAATCAAGCAAATCTCAAGTGGAACAATGATCTGTCAACAGAACTAGATTAAAGAACTGCTGAAAAGTAATGGAATCATCTAAGTCAAATGATATTCATATTGCCACAACCACATGTCATGACTCAAAATCACACTAATGGTTGTGATGGCACTTAACTCCATCGCTAGGTAAGCCAACATCCAACGCAGATCAAACCAAACATAATATAATTGAGATAGCATAATTGAGCAGGACAAATATTTCAACATTAGAACATATGATACTACATCAACAAATCCCCCAAAACCTAGTAGTAAGAAGTCATGAGCTCTAAAATAAGATATAACATAATTTTTACTAATACAAGTACTATCTAATATATAAACAACAATATGATAAATAAGGAAGAGGACTCCAAGAATCTGCAGATGACATGCAACACTATTCAAGTCTTCGGTGTCAGCTACTAGGCACCCTCCTGATGTCCACTACTACCAACGCCCGAATTTATACAAAAATATGCAGAATCATAGTATGAGTACATGACAATGGGTACTTAGTAATGCAACGACCCGACCGGTCATTTTGTGTATTTGAGCCGTGTTGCCCTCTTGAAGCTTCGCATATGTGCATTTGTGGTTATGTGACTTGGGGGGATGGTTGGTTGGGTTTCAATGATGTTTTAGATTATGGAATACTTGGTTCTTAGTTTGGAAGCTTAGATTGAAAGTGTTGACTGAGGTTTGACTTTTGTGAAAATAACCTCGGAATGGTGTTTAGATGGTACCAATAGCTTTGTGTGGTGATTTTTTGACTTAGGCATATGCCCAAAATTGAATTCAGAGGTTCCTACGAGGATTTGGCTCTTTTTGCCGAAAGTTGGCAATTTGAAGGTTTAGAAATTTCCTAAGTTTGACCATGGGTTGATTTTGTGGATATCGGGTTTGCATTTTAGTTTAGAGACTTTGAATAGGTCTGTTTTTTTATTTGAAACTTGTGTGCAAAGTTTGGTGTCATTTAGAAATTGTTGGTAGGAAACAAACATTTGGTTATGATTTTAGAATTTCTTGATTTTCATTGTGATTTCTATGAGTTTTGGTATTCGATTCTTGGTTCCATATGTTATTATAGTGTTTTGATATTGTGATTGAGTTTGTATGATATCTTTAGACTTGTGTGGATGTTTAATGTGGAGTCTTTGGGGCTCGAATGAGTTTCTAACGTGTTCAGGTTAATTTGGAATGTTTTGGTGTTGCTGACGTGCAGGTGCTGTAGTTTGTATTGCAAAGAACCAATCATAATCGTGGAGTAGGCAGGGGGTGTCAGGCACCACGATTGTGAATGGGGAAGTTGGGCTGGCTGATCGCATTAGCTATTTTAATGTCACATTTGCGACTTTCCGATGGGGAGGGAGCTTCGCATTTGTGAAGTCGTTGGCCACAATTGCGACCTCTATGTTGTTTGGTAGGCTCTAAATTTGCGAGTCGAGGTTTTGATCGGGGGCGTGGGGTTGGCTTTTGTTGATTTTTTGGGAATTCTATAAAGATCTCAACTTTAATAATCGAAATTTGTATCTCTTGCATTATTTGATATTATTAAGTCATTTTTGGGCTATATTTGAGTCGTGCGAAGGTGAATTATAAAGGAAAATCATTTCTAGAGTATTCAAAGGGCTATTTGAGGTAAGTATATTGCCTAACCTTGTATGGGGGAATTACCCCTTAGAATTTGGTCTAAATTGTATATTTGTGCTCTGTGAAGTGATGTGTACCGAGTTGACGAGTGTGTACACGAGCGTATGTGAGGTTAATTATCGCATTAGATATTAGGCTTTAATATGCCTTGAATTGGAGTTGTTTGTAATACGAAACATGCTTTATTGTTGAATCGTGGGCTTTATCTTGATGTGACTCTTGGTATTGTTATTTTGATATATTTTGGCTCATGTGAACTTGATGTGCGGGTTGGTTGTTATTGTGTGGAGTGTAAGGGTGGAGAGATGCGCATCGGCGACATAATGGAGGCATTTCATTGAGATGTGCATGCGGCGAGATAAGGGTGACTATTTATGTGCATGCAGTGACATAAATGTGCGGCGACATAAGAGTGGCTTTTTTAGGGATGTTATGTAGCATTTCGGGGTGTTCATTTATGTTGTTCTTGTGTTGGAATAGGTTTGATGTTGTGATCATACACTTGTTTTTTAAATGCTTTTCTTTTGTGTTTCATGAGATGTATTGTTGATTTTGGTATGCTACCTCTTGCCCCACACCTATTTGGTATTTTATTGGCAAAGATGGGCTATTCTAAATTGAGTTGTTGTTACATGCTTTACGAGGTTGTTGATATTTGTTACATTATGCATCTTGTTGTCAATTTTCTTTTATATCTTGCATGATTTATTTGACTAGTAAGTGTCTTGACTTGAACCTCGTCATTACTCCACGGAGGTTAGTCTTGGTACTTACTGGGTACCGACTGTGATGTTACTCATACAATGCTTCTTTACATTCTTTATATAGATCCAGGCACTTTGGGTCGAGCTGATTGTTAGGGTTGCGTGCTAGAGCTGGTTGGAGACTTCAAGGTATCCCTGATGTTCCACTAGCATGCTCGGAGTCACCCTGTTTCACTTATTTTTTACTGTTTTTTCTTTCAAACAGTATGTACGCTTTGAGATTTGTTATGTAATCCTTGTAGAGCTTATGAATCAGTATTATCGGATTTCGAAAAGCTACTTATTATATCATGTTTGGAAGGTTTTATCATATTACGATGTTTTTGCTAAATTTAAAGATGTTATATTATGTTGATATTGTTATGTAACATGCTTACCTAGTCTTAGAGACTAGGTGTCATCATAACCCCTATGGTGGGAATTTGGATCGTGAAAAATTGGTATAAGAGCTCTGGGTTCATAGGCTCTATGAGTCATAAGCAAGTTTAGAAGAGTCTTGCAGATTGGTACAAAGACTTATGCACTTATCTTCGAGAGGCTACAGAACTATTAAGAAATTTCACTTACTTTATTCTTGATCGTGTGGATTTATTGATTTTGGAGTTTGAGCCTTGTTCTTTTTATTCTCCCACAGATGGTGAAGACACGAGCTTCAGTTACAGATGATGATGCCCCTAGGGCCTGTGTTGCTAGAAGCCGGGGAAGATGCAGAGACGGGGCACATGCCGCAGTGAGGTGTCATGCTAAGGCCACGACTGAGGAGCCACCATTAGCACCGATTAGGGAGTACGACAATGTCCGAGTATGCTATGAGGTTTATAGATCTATCTCGTCATGCACCTACGTTGGTTTCAACTATTATAGAGAGAGAGAGATAAATGATCTATATATTTATTGAAGGACTCGGTTATAACCTCATATTTGGGATGGCACCGGAGTGGGAGACTGAGACTCTATTCCACCAGCTGGTGGAGATCGCAAGGAGGTTGGAGAGTATCCACAGGCAGGAGAGAGGGGATAGTGAGGCCAGAGGCCTCGAGGTTTTGGAGGATTCAATGGTTCTCATTATTCGGCTACCGCTTGTCATGGAAGAGGCTTTATCAGTCGACCAGTTCAGTCTGCACTTTAGGTTGCTCCTAGTGCTCCGGCTAGTCAAGGACCTCAAGATACCCATACTGGACAGCCATGTTTCAGTGCACCTTCTGCATGGGGTTCCTACATCGGTTATTCTAGCCGTTTGGGGCAGACTCTGTACCAGCATCCACGCCCGAAGAGGGGTTGTTTTGAGTGTGGTGATACAAGGCACATTGTGAGAGATTGTCCCAGATTTCAGAGGGTAGACCTCAACATGGTACTTAGACTATAGTTTCCGCTCCAGTTGATACCCCACCCGCACATCCAGCTAGGGGTGGAGGAAAGGTGGGTAAAGGACATCCTAGAGGGGGAGTCCAGTCCTGTTGTTATGCTTTCCTGGTAGGACAGAGGCAATTGCATCAAATGTTGTCATTACAGGTATTGTCTCGATCTTTCATAGAGATACATCTATTTTATTTGATCCAGGTTCTTCTTACTCTTGTCTTTCATCCTATTTTTCTTCATATTTAGATTTATCTCATGGTTCTTTAGATACCCATATTTATGTGTCTACACCCGTTTGGGATTGTATTGTGGTAGGCCATGTCTATCGTTCTTGTTTGGTTGCTATTAGGGGCTATGAGACTAGGGTTGATCTTCTGTTACTTAATAGGGTGGATTTTGATGTAATTTAAGGCATGGATTGGTTGACACCATATAACGCTATTCTTAATTGTCATGCTAA
Source organism: Nicotiana paniculata (assembly GCA_005239505.1). Classification (NCBI taxonomy): domain Eukaryota; kingdom Viridiplantae; phylum Streptophyta; class Magnoliopsida; order Solanales; family Solanaceae; genus Nicotiana; species Nicotiana paniculata. The sequence continues at coordinate 26,448 of ML313807.1, forward strand.
GATAGTAATATTGGCTCCTTCTGTTACTTAATAAGGTGGATTCTGATGTAATTTTAGGCATGTATTGGTTGACACCATATCACACTATACTTAATTGTCATGCTAAGACTGTAACGTTGGCTATGTCGAGGTTGCCGAGGTTAGAGTGGAGAGGTTCATTGGGTAATGTTCCTAGTAGGATGTGTCTTTTCTGAAGACCCAACAGATGGTTAAGAATGGGTATTGGGCGTACTTAGCCTTTGTGAAGGATGCTAGTGCTGATACTCCCACTGTTGACAGTCCCAATAGTGAGGAATTCTCAGATGTGTTTCCTGCAGACTTGATGGGCATGCCACTTTACAGGGATATTGATTTTGGTATTGATCTAGTGGCAGGCACTCAGCCTATCTCTATCCCACCATATTGCATGGCACTAGTGGATTTAAAAAAATGAAGGAACAACTTTAGGAGTTGCATGATAAGGGTTTCATCAGACCGATTCACCTTGAGGTGCTCCAGTTCTATTGTGAAGAAGTAGGATGGTTCCATGAGAATGTGCATTGACTAAAGGCAGTTGAACAAGGTTACTATCAAGAACAAGTACCCGCTACCACATACTGATGATTTATTTGATCAGCTTCTGGGTGCCAAGGTATTTCTCAAAGATTGGCTTGAAATTAGGATACCATCAGTTGAATATCCGGGCATAAAATATACCGAAGACGGCTTTCAGGACACGCTATGGACATTATGAGTTGTTCTGAAGTCTCTTGAGCAGACCAATGCCCCAACCGATTTCATGGACTTGATGAACATCATGTTTCAGTTGTATTTATATTCCTTCGTCATTGTGTTTACAGATAATATACTGGTGTATTCTTGCAACTGAAAGGAGCATGAGCGGCGCTTGAGGAAAATGCTCCAGACTTTGAGCGAGAAGAAGTTATATCTAAATTCTCCAACTGTAAGTTTTGGTTAGACTCGGTGACATTTCTAGGTCACGTGGTGTCCAATGAGGGTATTAAAGTGGATCAGAAGAAGATTGAGGCAGTTTCATATTGGTCCCAACCTTCTACTGCTACTGAGATCCAAAGTTTTCTAGGTTTGGCTGGGAATTATCGCTGCTCCTTTGACTAGATTGACTTAGAAGAGTGCCCCATTCAGGTGGTCTGATGAGTGTGAGGAGACCTTTTAGAAGCTCGAGACTGCCTTGACTACTGCTCCAGTTCTGGTTTTTCCTTCAGCATTGGGTTTATATCTAGTCTATTATAATGCTTCACGGGTTGGCATCAGGTGTGTGTTGATGCAATAGGGTAGTGTGATTGCTTATGCTTCGCGTCAGTTGAAGCTCCATGAGAAGACCTACCCAGTGCATACTTTGGAGTTAGCAGTCATTATTCACACGCTTAAGATTTCGAGACACTATCATTACAACGTGTCTTGTGAGGTGTCCACGGATCACATAAGTCTTCAACACATATTCAAACAAAAGGACTTGAACTTGAGGCAACAGAGATGGTTAGAGCTACTAAAGGACTATGATATCACCAAATCCTTATCATCTGGGGAAGGCCAATGTGGTCGTCAACGCTTTTTGTAGGAATACTGAGAGCATGGGGAGTCTTGCTTTTATTACAGTTTGGGAGATACCATTAGCTTTAGATTGGCTAACAGGTTCGTGAGGTTGGATGTTTCGTAGCCTAGCACGGTACTTGCTTGCGTTGTATCACAATCGTCTTTGTTTGAGCGCATCAAGGTGCGCCAATGTGATGATCCCAAGTTGCTTGTTCTTAAGAAGACGGTGCAACACGGTGATGCTAAGGAGGTGACTATTGGTGATGATGGGGTATAGAGGCTTCAGTGCCAGATTTTTGTTCCTAATGTCGATGGGTTGCGATAGATGATTCTTGAGGAGGCCCGTAGTTTATGATATTCCATTCATTAGGGTGCCGCAAAGATGTACCATGATTTGAAGAAGCACTACTATTGGAGAAGAATAAAGAAATACATTGTTGTGGCACGGTGTTTGAACTGTCCATAGGTTAAGTATGAGCATCAGAAACCTAACGGTTTGCTTTAGAGGCTAAACATTCCGGAGTGGAAGTAGGAGTGTATCACTATGTATTTTGTGGTTGGGCTAACACGTAACTTGAGGAATTCGACATTGTGTGGGTCACAGTGGGCAGACTGACCAAGTTTGCGCACTTCATTCTATTTATGACTACCTACTCTTTAGAACAACTGGCTCGGATATATCTTCGTGAGGTTGTTTGCCTTCATGGCATGCCGGTGTCAATTATCTCGGATCGAGGCACGCAGTTCACATCGCTTTTTTGAAGAGTTGTTCAGAGTGGTTGCTCACAGAGGTCCAACTGAGTACGGTATTTCATCCACACATGGACAGGCAGTTCGAGCGCATTATTCAGTTTTTGGAGGACATATTACGAGCATGTATCATTTATTTTAGGGATAAGTGGGAACGGTTTCTACCACTAGAAGAGTTCTCTTACAACAACAACTAGCAGTCGATATTAGCTTTTGCTCTTATAAGGCAAAATTTTTGCTATACAAAACTTAACTGGTCTAGTAACCCATATTAGCTTTAGACTCAAACTAAATTCATTTTAATTTTTTTACCCGTTTTAAATATTCATTAGTTGTACTTTACCTTTTTACCCGGCAGTGCACACGAAAATTTTCCGATCCTAACAAACCCAAATCACTCTCTTTATTCTGCTCTCTCTCTCTCTCTCCATCTAACTTAGAAGTGGCTTCATCAATTTATTCTACAAATATAGTATATATATATATTTATATTTATATTTATATATGTATTTATATATGAGTGTGTGTGTGTGGACAACATCGTTGTGGTAAATGTCGTAATGTAAGAGGAATCATTAATGCAAGGCATAGAGGGAAGGCCATAAGCCTCTATACTATAGCCTCCACCATTAAAAGATCTATCATTTTCTTTAACTTCACCTCAAAGGGATGACCCCAACTCTAACCACCTTCTCTCTACCATCAAATATCAAAATATCTGAAATCACTCATCATACAAGAATGATAGAAAGGGAATTTGTGTTTTTTAGAAATATTGCGAGAAAATGCTTATGAGTTTTTGAAATGGTGGTGCATAAATATTAAGATTGGAACTCTCTAGAATGATTGTTTACCTTGAAAATGGTAATGACAATTATATTTGATTATGTGATTCTAAAAATATATGATTTATTTTTGTACTAGTTGTTAGGCAATAGGTGCTAAAAGTGAGCTAGGAGAATAAGATAAAATTAAGGAAAAGTAGTGATATGCAAACCAAGTTGTTATACAACAGGGTCTCGAGGTGGCCGAGGCAGGGCCTCGAGGTCGAGCTATAAAGCCTAACAGAGGACGGCCGATGGAAGAATAACAGTACGGAGGGCCTCGAGGATATCCCTTTATGATCAATAATGAGCAATAAATGAAGAACAATTAACGAACACAATAAATGAAAGGCAATTAATCCGTAGAACAAATGTTGAGTATGTTAAGAAGGCAGAGAATATTCTTGTTATATTCAATATCCATATGTCCAAAAAATGACAAGGATCCCCTTTATATAGGAGGGGGAATCCCAACATAGTACATGTGTAATTATTACAAAGAAATATAGTTGGTACAACAATTTAATGGCTTGGTACGGACTTGTACTATTCTTGCAGACTTGGTCAGCTCTAGCAACGTGCCCTTGGAAATTTCCCGCCTTTCCACGATGGTCACGAATTTATAGTGCACCAGGGTCGAGCATAATGAGCCTTCGATGCGCTTCCCCGAGGGATACACATCGGGCTCGAACAATGAGTTCCACTTCGGGCTCCTCGAAGTCAGTCATGGGGTGCCACAACGGTCCTAAAATTGGACTCCCCGATTTTGGCCGTACACAAATAGTCCCCGCGTTTCCTAGAATGAAATGATAAGAGACGATCTTGAGTTCTTGCCTCTTCGATATCTTCATTATGACGTCATCCACGTGAGATCATTAAATGTTGTGACGAAAAGCCCACGAACCATTATTGGTCAACCTTTCCGCTTCTTCAACATGATTGAATGAGCTCTATAAATACTTCCATTATCCATATTTAAAAATTTACAACACCTTCAAGCCTTCAAACCTTTGCTAACAGTTTCTTGCTTTCATCCTTCTTCTGCGTTCAATTCTTCATCTTCTTTGCTTTGGAAATTTCTTATAGCCATGGCAAAAACTTCTAAAACGGTCCCTCAAAAGGAGGGAATCACTTCTTCGTCACGCCCGTCTAAGGGAAAATCAAAAGCGCCTCCCCATATTGAGGAGTGCATTCCCGGTCCCTTTGAGACAACCTCCGATTTCAAAATTGATAGACCACCCTAGACGCCAGGCCGATGCCAGCCCATATCTCGGTACATAAGTGCGGTGACCGACATGAAGAAAGTGAAAATAGATTTCCGCTAGGGGGAGGCGGTAAGCATAGTTACAGACAAATCTGGCTTCCTTAGCGTATATATGTATCCTTTCACTTTAGGCCCCATAAATCTTACTTCTCCACCGATAGACCCAGTGATTCTTGATTTCTGTCGTCAGTATCGAGTGACGCTCGGTCAAATTTATCCCTCTTTCTGGAGGATTGTTTATATGATTAGATATTTCTCGAACATGGTCGGAGGGATATCTTTCACCCTCGATCATCTGATCAGATTATATAGCCCTCGACTCTATCGAGGGGGCTTAGTCAAGCTGCAACGTCGATCTGCCAAAGCATTCTTTGCCTACATCGATGCAGACAAAGACCGGGGATGGATGAGATAGTTTGTTCGAGTCAGGACCTTGTTCATACCCAATTTTTTCTCAAATTATTTTTTAATTTGCATTTACACCTTCAAAATCAGGCCTTCATATCAATTGGTATTTTTCTATAATTTCCCCATATTTTGTTAACTTATCCAGTATGTTATTTCTAATAATCAATTACAAAATTACATTACAAATGATTTCAAAAACATTTCTTGACTTAATGTATTATTTTTGGTCCCATTAAGACAAAATTACTTCACAATTAGCCATATTGGTTCCCTCACGTTGGTGTTTGCCATATCTAAGGTCTTCAAGAGATTTGGGTTGAATCCTCCTACCCCCTGGGCCTTGCTCACCATTCTCCGGCCACCTCCATCCGTTCGAGTAAGATCTATAACTTCTGGGTTAAAACCAGTAACGTTTTTTGAGGTTTCTCTCATCTTTCTGGGTTCTCTTTGAAACCCTAATGCTTAAACTCCCCGATTCTTTTAGATCTATGATAGATCTGTGTATATTTTAAGCTATTTTGATGTTTTCTCAAATATTTTCAGATGTTCTCTCAAAATGACTTTTCGTTTTCAACTAGGGTTTCATGACCCCTTCTTTAAACGATTTTGCTACGATTTTTTAGTATTCTCCTAAGATTTCTACTGTGTTTAGAGATTTATTGGAGTCTCTCTTTACCTGTGTTGAAAATCCTAATTTCTAGTCCTAAACCCTAGTCCCTGATTTTGTCTGTGAA
>MDKI01236133.1:0-13751 GCA_005239505.1 Nicotiana paniculata
ACCCCAGGATTATATTTGCAACGCCCGCTTAGTCTTCTACAAGACATAGTTGAGAGTGATCAATAGACATTTCTAATACTTCTATGAATAGAGTCGTTTATAGAAGTTGTGCATTTGATCGTTTCGTTCATGTCAGATAGATAATGCCAAAAAAAAGAAGGGATAGCCTTAACATACCTGGAGTAGGAAAAAAGTCTGTATGACGTTCTTGAAAAAGGCTGCACCGTACTCCTTTAGAACCGCAAAATTTTACGTTGCTAACAATTCTCGTTGGATTTCCTTTAGTTGCAATAATTCACGTTTTTGTTGAAAATGATAAGGATGGCTAACGAAATGCGTTGTACCAGAATGCTAAAGTGATATATGATTTTGGGTTAGCTTCTGCTTTAGAAGTTCTTTTGAATTTGAAGGAAAAGCATACAATTTCTATTAAGAGGCTTACGTCTTATGACTTAAGAGACTAAGTAGACTTGTCTTTTTACACATTAAAGTCTTGGTTCCTAGATAGACACCTAGGCTAGTATGTCCCTGAGTCACTTATTTATCATGTGGCTAGCTTCCACGTTTTAGGTTGGAAATTATAAATGTTTATCCACTTATTAATTAATTAGGTAATGTCTCATTACCCGATAATTAACCAACTACCCGCATAATTAAAATTTGTATCAAATCACTTAAAATTCTAATTATTCTCAATACACTTTATATATCCCATTATCATGGTCACATGGTACCTTGTATGGTACTAGTCCGTAAATATCGGGTATTAACGCTCGACCCGTATTTTACCCCATCATGCCAAACATGGATGAAAATTCATTTTCTTTGACTTGCTTCCCCTTTCACCTTCACGAATTTACTCATCACTTGTGAAATAACATAATACTTATAATTTCCAAATAATCTTTTACTTGGACTGATGCATATTACCTTATGAAAAATTCAACGTACAATACTAAAGGGTGTGATATCATCGTAATTTAGTACTACGGGACATAATACCGACGTAGTTTGCGGGGCGTAACATCATTCCCCCTTTTGGAACATTTGCCCTCGAATGTTGCCTGATGCACTTATCATTTCATAACTTATGTCTTCCGAATACTTTAGAACTCCCTTTCCATCTAGGCGAATGTTCTATGAATAAGTCCAAATCCAGGGCATTCCCCCCTTAGGACTCCTTCTTATACCACAACTTGTAGTTGGAATCCTTCCAATCTCGTAACTGTTGCTACCTTCCATCATGCAGCTTGTACGACTTTGACCTTGTAAGTGTTTCCAATCTCTAAGCTTCATATACAGAGCTTGATAAGATGTCCCTTTGGGCATCTATGAGTATACTGAAGTTCTTTACTCGGTACTTTGTTGAATTCACAAATATTTCTATATCTTATCACACAGGTCCGTTTAGCCATCTGTATGAATTTACTGCCATAACTCTTACTTTATTTATCGTTACTGAGGTCTGCTATCAAATCCCAGCTTACTCTCGTTGCTTATTCCATATTTATAAATCTAAGTCTTTGAATGCTTCCTCAGTACTTCTCATCTTTAGAATGACGGCCTAATCTCATCTTTGTGACTTTTGTTCATCCATTGTTGATTCACCTCAATATTGATCTACAATATACCACTGATAACTTGAAACTTCTTACATAATACCTTGCCACTAGGGCTTATGTTGTATCAAGGAATATTCGAAGTGATTTTCCTGATCCACTTAGTGGCGATATTGTACTTCAATAACTGTATTCTATAGCATCCCAAGGTGATTATCTTACGTGGGTATTTTAATCCTGTACAATTCATGAATCCCTTCTTTTTCTTTCTTTTTTTCCTCAAATCATTACTCAATCGAAGGCCCAAACGTCATCCTTTATCTATTACAATTACACCCTTATTCTAATTACCAGGGCAACATTCCATCTTTTCTAAATGCTATTAGTCTTAGATTTATTTGAATTCATTTAGGTTATAGTGAGCATTGTATAACTTAGAGAAACCATCTGCTCCTCTTGTTCTTATGGGCTTAATCCTGAGGACTAATCCATTCTCGTCACCTCCTCACTGCCTTTTCTTATCCTTACTCATGTCTTCCTAAAACCTTATCGCTTTACCATACTTTAGCTTGCGACCTATACATATCTATTTACTACTCGTAATCTTCCTTCAACTTGCTTGAATTTCCTTGTATTATTTTAGAACATCAAGCGATACATCAAATCGTCTCTAACTCTTCTTTACTTTCTTTAATAGACCCGTCGATACCTAGAAATCATCGACTAGAAGATATGCCACTGAAGATGCAGTTATCATTCCTAGATATTGAATCCCCGCACTTCTAGCCTTCTGTTTTAAGTAAGGACTATTCACAACCTTCTACATTTAATTATCTTGTACGTTGTTCACCTTTACCTTACTACCTTCAAATCTTGCATCGTATCTTCTATTTCTTTCATGACCTCCCTTTCACATAGGTATAATTGTCTGTCCATAACTTGAAGCTCTATTGTAATACTTGCACCTCTAGTGCATCCATAATCCGATGGGAGCTTCGTACTGACTTTTTATGAGGCTGGTACTCTTCGCACATGCATCATCATAACGCCCTTATAAAATATGGCTATTGTACTATCTCTCTTGTACCTCTAATATTAAGAGTGATTCTGCAATGTTCTCAATCATGATGTTTATAATTTTTTGAGTCCAATAATTAGACTCCTGACTTTTTTTTTGTTGATGTAACTCTTTAGTTTCCTCTTCCCTCTAATCAACTTTTATGTAGGCTTAAGCTATCTTCCGATCTGCGTCTCCTGGTATTAGTCATTACCCTAGCCCTTCATGGGCGATATGGAATATCCATGACATACTCCTTTAACAATTCCATCCTTCGTCTCTCTTAACGTATACCAGAATCTTCTACGGCTGTATATGCTGCAAGTATAAAACTCCAAACTCTTAAGTGAGTTTATAACGTTACCAACTCGGGATCATTGATCGAATAATTCCTTCTGTTCCTTCTTAACTTTCTTTAAACGTACACAATTTTTTTTCTGGTCTTTCTGCCCCCATGTTGCATGCATATTTAACTTATCCTAGTCCCCACGCATTCCAAAATAATTTTTTTCTGGTCTTTCTGACTCTTGTAAAGCTGCGAGCTTATTACGGACCTTTTGATGTCCTTCCTTGCCTATAATCATCCGTTGTTTCTTACCTCTGTATCCTTGTGCTTTTAGGGTTGCTCCTGAACTAATATCTTGACTGTCTTCCCAGTGGCATTTTCTTTTATTTTCGTAATACTCATATGGTACCTTTTTAACTTCCTCAACTTTTATACGAATATTTCTCGAGTATTACAATGTCATAATTGCGAGGCCGAATTCCCCATTTTGGGGTTCCCTATGTTTATCTTGTATTGATCTACTAATTTGTCTTTATCCTCTTGTCTAGCCATAACAAGACTCTTCCTGAATCAACTACTAACTGGTCGTTGGTTCGTTCTCATATCAACAAGCCGCATAATCTTTATTGGGTTATTTCCTTTGTCTTAACTTACATCTTATGTTGACTCTTTATTTATCAATGACATCCCGGTCCGGAACCCTTGCTTCCTCTCCTTGGTGTCGTTCTTGCTTCATGTTATGGAATTATAGCATATAAGTAGGAGCTGAATAAGTGTAATCTCATTCCTTTTTTGTTTTTACCGCACTCTTCCTTTACCATTCCATACTTACTAGAACAACTTAATCTTGTCTTAATGCCACTCACTCAATATTCCCCCCTTTAGGGGAGTACTAAGGGTTGGAGCTACAGCTGTCTTCCTATAGATGTTTTTCCTTTCCAAATTTGGCGTCCTTTCACATCATCGATGGCCCTTACTCGCCTTGCGGTAATCCTTCTGTACCAAGGATAACAAAATTCCTTACTCGCGAGGGCCATACTTAGTGTAACTGGCACATACAGTCCCTTAAGCTTAACTTTTCTCACATTGCTTGCTTTAGGGAGGCATTTTCCTGAATGACCATTCTCCAAATTTCTCATAAATCTTCTTCTGTTTTCCATTCTATTATCATCAGTACGCAATCTGAAATTCTCATGTTGTCGGCCATTATCAAATCACTTAGTCCCTAATTCATGTTTAGTTTGTCCTGTTCACCAATCCATACTGATTTCTATTATTTTTGGGGTCTAAATTTTCCTTCAGGTAGTCGCGTTGGAGTCACGAACTTATATTTTGAAATGAGGATATGACTTTATGGCCTATACTCTTTTATCGTCTTAAGGCCCATCACCTTTTGTCTCTTACTTTATTTGACTATAGGTTCTGTAACACTCTACCGTTCTCATCCATGTATCACACCTTATTCATAATACTTCCTTATCTCTCTTCTCATTACTCTGCTAATATTTCTTCATATCCTTTTTCTTGTGAAAACTTCAATACGACATTCTTTCGCTTTTAGCTTCCCTTTGCTCCATCCTATGGCTCTTTGGGTTGCTCAACATCCTCGCTCTACTAGGGATGAGAGCCACACTTAGGGTAATATTTATCCCATCCATGATTTCAGTGCCTACTACTGAATGCTAGTATTCACATCTAATTGTAATATTCTAGGGTGCACCATCTGGGTGTCTCACAAGAAAATCTATTGGCACATTTGTAATACCCTTCGGAAATGCCAACAAAAGCAAACAATCCATTCACTATTTTGTGCCACTCTAACCCCATCCGGATAGTGATATCCCTTCCTCTTCTTAATCTACACCTGTTAGACCCCACAGGGCATAACTGAAATGGGTGTGACCAATTGTACATACACCTGTTACTGTTGAATATAACTAAAAAAGCTTATGTTCCTCTGCCTCAATTATAAATGCTATTAACCTTCATTAACTGGGCGCCTCGTACCCTTCTTCATCTTGCTTCTTTTGCTTGTTGAAACTTGTATTTATCTTCTTAATCTCTCATTGTCTTGCAACATAGAGGTGCATAGGCATTCTTGCCTTAAGGATCCTTATCAAGAGACTTGCACCTTTCAGTACGCACATGATCTGCTGAAGACCTCATACTTACTTATCATAAGCATGATGCAAAGTCGAGTTCCTCTAACTCAACACTTCCACAACTATATCTCTTATCGATCATCTTTCTGAACGTAGGCATCGTCTTATTACGAATAAAAATAGAATTTTGGAATTTGAATTCTTATAAGTGAGTTGTACCACACGATCTGGAGTAAGAAGAAAGAGTGGCAATCCTAAATTCCCTATAGCCTCCTGCTTATAATTGTGGTGCACGACACACCCATAAACAAGATTCTACTAGACAACGATTGTAGACTCCTTAGGATAGAACTGCTCTGATACCACTTTTGTCATGACCCAAACCGATGGGCCGCGACGGGCACCCGATACCTTACTCGACTGAGTACCAACGTAACGTATCTTTCTTATTACATTATCATATACACGTGACATACGGGCCTAATAGGCCAACATAATCATTTATAAACTCAAAACATAGGCCGACAAGGCCGTACAATATTCCATGTATATGACATATGTATACAAGCCTCTAAGAGTACATAAATGTCATAAAGGTCGGGATAGAGTCCCGTCATATCAAACAATACCCATCTAAATCATACTAAACAAACAAGCGACTCTGAAGCAAATGGAGTGCACCAACATATTCTGCTGAGCTGATAGCCTACTTGGAGGGCTCTCGACATGTCTATCGGGACCTGCGGGCATGAAACACAGAGTCCCCAGGCAAAAGGGACGTCAGTACGAATAATGTACCGTGTATGTAAGGCACATAAATAAGTACATAAGAGACATGGAAGAAATATAAAGCACATGACTCAACCTATAAGCATGAATAGCTTTGTAAATCATAAATTACTTTTAGCGTCATGCATATGCATATGAATGTCATGTCGTGCATAGGTACATGTTTCATAACATCATCAGCCTCTGAGGGAATCCCATCATATCATATTGGCCACTGTGGGCAAAATCATCACCGTATACCAGCTGATCAGGTGGTGAGCGTATATAACGCCATAACCTTTCTCATATCCCATATACATATATATACATACATATATACGTGTATATAACGCCGTTTGAATATACATACGTAAATACGCGTATATAATGCCGTTTGAACCATACTTCAGCCACTGTGGGCAACATCATCATCATATACCAGCTGATCAGGTGGTGGTGCGTATATAACGTCGTAACCTTTTCCCATATCCCATATACATATATTTACATATATACGCGTATATAACGCCATCTGGTCATGGATCAATGTGCATATGTAAATGCATGAAATGCATATGAAATACGTCAATAAAATCTCTCGGTACGTCATAAGTCCATTATGCCTCTGATTAATATCATGAAATAAACTTTACAAATATACGTATTTTTGAGACCCATGAACAGATGATAGAATTGTCTACATTTCATTGTATCGAAAAAGTTTCTATTACATCATTAACGGCATAGCTTGCTGGGACTTGGATTTAAAAATAATTTTTATTGAGAAGAAATATGAGAGGTCGTTTAAAAGTTTCAACGCCCCTTTTAGCTGGTTTCGTTGAAGGTGGAATTAGAGGGAAGTCTACTTATTCTTTAACCTTGATAAAGTCAAAACAAACTGCCATTACCACCAACTTTGAGATATTACTAAGTACAGTAAACAGGACAGCATATTGGATGGACAAAATAATATGCCAACTAATACTATTCATCCCTGTTAAGCATTTTCTAAGTTAACTTTTTAATACTGCTATTGGAGGGTACATCTTTGACTCCACTTGTGGGATTACAGAATAATAGCACATATAGGAATTCAAGAACATAGACATTTCTAATACTTCTATGAATAGAGTCGTTTATGGAAGTTGTGCATTTGTTCGTTTCGTTCATGTCGTATAGATAATGCCAAAAAAAGGGGATAGCCTTAACATACCTGGAGTAGGGAAAAAATCCGTATGACTTTCTTGAAAAAGATTGCACCGTACTCCTTTAGAACCGCAAAATTTTACGTTGCTAACAATTCTCGTTGGATTTCCTTTAGTTGCAATAATTCACGTTTTTGTTGAAAATGATAAGGATGGCTAACGAAATTCCTTGTACCAGAATGCTAAAGTGATATATGATTTTGGGTTTGCTTCTGCTTTAGAAGTGCTTTTGAATTTGAAAGAAAAGCATACAATTTCTATTAAGAGGCTTATGTCTTATGACTTAAGTGACTAAGTAGACTTGTCTTCTTACACATTAAAGTCTTGGTTCCTAGATAGACACCTAGGCTTGTATGTCCCTTAGTCACTTATTTATCATGTGGCTAGCTTCCACGTTATAGGTTGGAAATTATAAATGTTTATCCACTTATTAGTTAATTAGGTAATGTCTCATTACTCGGTAATTAACCATAATTAAAAGTTGTATCAAATCACTTAAAATTCTACTTATTCTCAATACACTTTATATATCCCACTATCATGGTCACATGGTACCTTGTATAGTACTAGTCCGTAAATATTGGGTATTAACGCTCGACCCGTATTTTACCCCATCATGCCAAACATGGATGAAAATTTATTTTCTTTGACTTGCTTCTTCTTTCACCTTCACAAATTTACTCATCACTTGTGAAATAATATAATCCTTACAATTTCCAAATAATATTTTACTTGGACTGATGTATATTACCTTATGACAAATTCAACGTACAATACTACAGGTGCGATATCATCATAATTTAGTACTACGGGACATAATACCGACGTAATATTGCGGGGCGTAATATGGGTTCCCCGATTTCGATAGGAATCAAGGATTCGGAGCCGTATACTAAGGAGAACGGGGTTGCTCCTTTACTGGACTTCGATGTTGTTCGATATGCCCAAAGAACCTCAGGTAGAATTTCTCTCCATTTTCCCTTGGTGTCGTCCAATATTTTCTTTAGATTCTGAATGATAGTTTTGTTCGTTGACTCGGTCTATCCATTTCCACTTAGATGATACGGTGTCGATAAGATCCTTTTTATTTTATGCTCTTCGAGAAACTTTGTTAACATGTTGCCGATGAATTGCTTTTTGTTGTCGCATAAAATTTCGGCAGGTATCCCAAATTGGCATATGATGTGATCCCAAATTAAGTCGATAACTTCTTTTTCTATGACTTTATCGAAGGCCTGTGCTTCCACCCATTTAGAGAAGTAGTCAGTCATAAACAAAATGAATTTAGTTTTACCTGGAGTCGATAGTAGAGGGCCGACGATATCTACCCACCATTTAATAAATGGCCAAGGGGATAAGAGTGAATGAAGTTGTTCTCCGGGCTAGTGGATAATTGGTGCATACCTTTGGCACTTATCACATTTTCGAACAAACTCTTTAGTGTCCTTTCCCATACTATCCTAATAGTATCCTTCTCTGATTATTTTTTGAACTAGTGATTCGGCACCAGAGTGGTTCCCACAAGTACCTTCATAAACTTCTCGTAGAACATACTCGGTGTCCCTTGGTCCCAAACATACTGCTAACGGTCCGTCGAATGTCCTTTTTTATAATGTTCCATATTCAGCCAATGTGAATCGAGCAGCTTTTGTTCGTAGGGCCCTCAATTCTTTAGGGTCCGATGGGAGCTTCCCGTTTTTCAAGTATACGATATATTTATTCCTCCAATACTAGTTAAGCTTATGGAGTTTATCTCAGTGTGACCTTCTTTGATCACGGATCTCGAGAGTTGAACGACAATCCCCGAGCTGATTTCGTCCTCCTCGAGCGATGACCCCAAATTTGCAAGAGCATCAGCTTCACTATTCTGCTCTCGAGGTACATGTTGAAAGGTCCATTCTTTAAAATGGTGCAAAGTCACTTGCATCTTGTCCAAATACCTTTGCATTCTATCCCCTCGAACCTCGAAGGTTTTGTTTACTTGGTTTACTACTAGCAAGGAGTCGCACTTGGCTTCAATGACTTCCGCTCCCAAGCTTTTAGCTAGTTTGAGACCTGCAATCATGGCCTCATACTCAGCCTCATTGTTAGTCAACTTAGAGGTTTTGATGGATTGTCTAATAGTGTTGCACGTGGTGGCTTCAAAATGATTCCTAGCCCGGAACCCTTCACATTCAAAGCGCCGTCTGTGAAAAGGGTTCACACCCCTGATGATGTACCTGATTTTGAAAAAAGTTCCTTTTGGACTTCGGGGTACGAGGGTTGGCGTGAAATCAGCCACAAAGTTTGCTACAATTTGAGACTAGATGGTTGTTCGGGGTTGATATTCGATATCGTATCCACTGAGTTTGACGATTCATTTGTTCAATTGGCCCGACAGTTTGGGTTTATGAAAAACATTATGAAGCAGGTAAGTGGTTAATACATATATGGGGTGACATTGAAAATACGGTTTTAGCTTTCTAGAAGCACTTAGCAGTGCAAATGCCAATTTCTCTAAGTGTGGATATCTAGTTTTTTCTTCTCCTAGAGTTCGACTTACATAATAAACAGAAAATTGCGTACCTTGATCTTCTCGAACTAGGACACCACTTACCGCGATCTCTGAGACTACCAAGTAGAAGTAGAGTTTTTCACCTGTCTTTGGAGTATGAATCAATGGTGGGCTCGAGAGGTATTGCTTCAATTCCTCTAACGCCTGTTGGAATTTCGGGGTCTATGTGATATCATTCTTCTTTTTTAGTAGAGAGAAGAACATATGCCTCCGATCTCGAGATGGATTGGCCTAAGGAAGTTATCCTCCCTGTCAGCCTTTGTACGACTTTAACGCTATCCACGACAGTGATGTCTTCGATAGCCTTGATTTTGTCGGGGTTCATCTCAATTCCCCAATTCGACACCATGAAGCCAAAGAACTTGCCCGAACCAAAAACACATTTCTCGGGGTTAAGATTCATGTTGTATTTTCTCAGTATCTTGAATGTTTCCTCTAAACATGTTAAATGGTCCTCTACGAACAGGGATTTAACTAGCATGTCATCAATATAAACTTCCATTGACTTACCTGTTTGTTCTTCAAACATTTTATTTACTAGGCGTTGGTAAGTAGCTCCTGCGTTTTTTACCCGAAGGGCATTACGTTATAACAATATGTTCCATACTTGGTGATAAATGAAATCTTTTCTTGGTCTTCCGGGTTCATTTGAATTTGATTGTACCCGGAATAGTCATCGAGAAAACTAAGGATCTCGTGGTCGGCCATGGCGCCGATCATGCGATCGATATTAGGCAATGGAAAATAATCTTTGGGGATTTCCTTGTTCAAATCCTTATAATCTACACACATCCTAAGTTTGTTCCCTTTTTAGGAACTACGACTACATTGGATAACAATTCAGGATATTTCACCTCCCGCATAGACCCTATTTTGAGAAGTTCAGTTACCTCGTCCTTTATGAATGTGTGCCTTGCCTCGGGCTGGGGCCTTTTCTTTTGCTTCACCGATTTTAATTTCGGGTCCAGGCTCAGCCGATGTGTTGTTATCTCTAGTGGTATCTCTGTGATGTCTAAGTGGGAACAAGCAAAACAATCTATGTTATCGATAAGAAATTTAATAAGCTTTTTCCTAAGTTGTCCCCAGCTAAACCTTTTGCTCGGGCAAGTACTCAATAAATATAACCTATTCCAGATCTTCGACCTTCGATTTGGCGGCGTCGAATTCTTCGAGAAAAATGAAGGTTTGAGGGGTCAAAAAATCTTCATCTTCTTCTCCCTGTATTTCCTAATCCCTGATTCAGTCGAGGCTGGTGGCTGTGATTGCTA
This sequence comes from Nicotiana paniculata, assembly GCA_005239505.1. Lineage (NCBI taxonomy): Eukaryota > Viridiplantae > Streptophyta > Magnoliopsida > Solanales > Solanaceae > Nicotiana > Nicotiana paniculata. The sequence continues at coordinate 10,800 of MDKI01236133.1, forward strand.
TTTGGCTTCCATTTTACCTTCGATGTTCGATCCTTTCGATGTTGACAACACTGATATCGGTACTACCTTATCGACTGCGAACATTTCCTTTGCAGCATGATGCTCCCCGTACATTGTTTTTACCCCGTGCGATGTCGGGAATTTCATAATTTGGTTGAGAGTCGAAGGGACTGCCCTTATGTTGTGGATCCAAGGACTCTTGAGCAGGGCGTTGTATCACATGTCACCCTCGATTACGTGAAATTTGGTATCTTAGATAGTTCCAGCCACGTTCACCAGTAGGATAATCTCTCCTTTAGTTGTTTCGCTGGCCATATTGAAACCGTCCAAGACCCGAGTTGCGGGCACGATCTGATCTTGTAGGCCGAGCTGCTCCACAACCCTTGATCAGATGATTTTGTCGAGCTAACTGGATCCACTAAAACACGCTTAACTTGAACTTTATTTAATAAGATAGAAATTACCATAGTGTCGTCGTGAGGATGAGAAATTCCTTCTATTTCCTCATCGTTGAATGATATGGTGCCTTCTGGAACATAATATTGGGTCCATTTTTCCCTAGTAATTGATACCTTAGTGCATTTGAACACGGGCCCTTGTGGAATATTGACCCCTCCGACGATCATATGAATTACATGATGCGGCTCCTCCTGTTCATTTTTCCTGTCGGTGTCCCTTTCCCTGAAATGATTCTTGGCTCGATCACTTAGGAATTATCTAAGGTGTCCCTCATCGAATAAACGGGCTACCTCCTCTCTTAATTTCCTGCAATCATTGGTTCTGTGACCATGCGTGCCATGATACTTACACATCAAATTGGGGTTTCTTTGGGAAGGATCGGTCTGTATGGGCCTGGGCCATCTGGTATTTTTGATTCTTCCAATTGCCGATACAATTCCTGATGCATCGACACTAAAATTATATTCCGACAATTGAGGTGCCTCTGTAGGATCGACATACTTATCAAAACCACTTTTGCTCATAAGTCCCCAAGAATTCTGTCCTCAATCACTTCTTCGATCATTCCAGGCGGAATTGCGTCCTGGAGCATTGTTCCTACAATCTGCGGTGTACGGTTGATATCGGTCTTTGTTTGACCTTGGCTCCCTGTAGATGTCCCTCTGATTTTTAGCTGCTGACCTATTTGGATGTACTGAACCAGAAGGGGCTCCTAATTGGTCATCTTCGACCCTAATCTTCGATTGATACCGATTGTGTACATCTTCCCAAGTCACAGTCGAATACTCGATCAAATTTTGCTTCATTTGACGTGATGCTATCGAAGTTCGTTCATTCAATCCCTGAGTGAAATCTTGAACGGCCCAATCATCTGTGACCGGTGGAAACTCCATGTGTTCCATTTGAAATCGGGATACGAACTCTCTCAGTATTTCATTATCCCTCTCTCTTACTTTGAAAAGGTCTGATTTTCTTATCGCAACCTTTATGGCTCCGGCATGTGCCTTTACAAAAGAGTCCGCTAACATGTCAAATGAGTCAATGGAATTTGGCGGTAGATTGTGGTACCAAATCATTGCTCCCTTCGATAGGCTTTCCCCGAACTTCTTCAATAAAAAAGATTCGATCTCATCATCTTCCAAATCGTTACCCTTGATGGTGGATGTGTAGGAGGTGACATTCTCATTGGCATCGGTGGTCCCATTGTATTTAAGTATATCTGGCATACGAAACTTCTTAGGAATGGGTTTCAGAGCCGCACTCGGAGGAAAAAGATTTTGTACAAATTTCTTTGAATATCCCTTTCAAGATTGGCGGTGCCCCTGGTATGTGATCAACTCGTGAGTTGTATGTTTCCACTTTTTTTATCATTAGCTTCAATTTTCTTCTCTCATGACTCTATTCTTTTGGTGAGCTCCTCGAGCATTTTCATTATTGTAGGATCAGTCTCTAATTCGTTACCATTCGACATCTCTGGCACTGGCTCGGTACGGCGGGTGGCTTCTGGTTCGACCCCACTCAGAGTTCTATGTTGACTTTGTAGCTGACCAATAGCGGTTTCCTGAGCTTGTAGCATCTCGAATATCACTTGGTGACTGACTCCTCCGTATCCTCTGCCCTGTGTACCTTGGCCACCAGATCGGCCTTCTCTGCGTGCACTCCCTTTGGGGTCTATGCGTAGGTCCGCATTTAAAACAACGTGCGAACTGACATCAACTGGGTTGGAAATCGGTGCTTCCCCGAGGTTAGCCTGCGGCACCTCTACTCCTGGAGCAATTACATTGTCATTTTCCCCGTGAAACCCGAGGTCATTTTCACCATGTGTGGGTGCGTTTTGTGAGTTTGACATGTTTTAACCTGAAAGCAAAGATACTTGACAAGAACAAGCGTAAAATAGTATGTGTTATCAGAATCAGCACTGAACAATCACTATTATCCTTAGCCCCACGGTGGGCGCCAAACTGTTTACCCTCAAATTCGGATAGCAATTAAACTTATATTATGGTTTTACGGATATGTGATTTCGTCCAATACCAATTGATAAACAAGAAAATAAATTGATTAATTAGACAATAAAATAAATCAAACCAGTATGTAAGCAAAGCCTCGACCTCGATTTGGGATAGTCTCGAGGTGGAATAGTAAGATCAATAAATGATAAAGCAACTTTGTAATGATCATTACAAATGAATGGAATTTCTCTTTATATAATAAAGGAGTCCTAAATAAGGTACACTTCTAATTCTATTACAAAGCTATGCCGATGTTACTCGGAGTCTGTCTCTTTCTGGCCTCAATTGATGTCGACCTCGATCTGAAAAGAGGCTTCAATTTTAGACCCACATCCTAGCTCTCCGATGTAAATTCCTATCTCGGCCAAAAAGTGAAATCGGGTAGCTTGATGGGTAAACAGCAATAAATCATTGTTTCTGATCACGCTCAACTATGTCTTCTATAAAGACTAAACGGGCGTCGCAAATATAAATCTGGGGT
>ML313808.1:0-36418 GCA_005239505.1 Nicotiana paniculata
CGAAATACCGAATTAATTCGGTTCGGTTCGGAATTCGGTTTTCCGGATTTTATGCCCACCCCTCACATGTGAGGATATGTCTTAAGGGGGCTGGGTCCGCATCTGCGGCAAGGGAGCCACACATGTGCGTGCGCGCCTGCGGAACACTATCCGCTTCTGTGGTCTTTCTCCGCGCCTGTGATTCCTTAGGCGCATCTGCGGGCATCGCAAATGCAGTACTTCCCTCACACCTGCGATCCCTGGTCAAGCCTCCAAATTCCTCATCTACGCATGTTCTTCTGCACATGCGATCTTCCCTCCGCAGGTGCAAAACACAGAGACCAGAGTTTCTTCAGCAACTTTCCTAAATCCAAATTTCATCCGTTAAGCATCCGAAACACACCCGAGCCCCCGGGACCTCAAGAAAACATACCGGACAATCCTAAAACACCATACAAACTTAAGCGAGCCTTCAAACCACATCGAACGAGATCAAAACACGAATTATGCACGGATTCAAGCCTAAAAACTTTGAATTTTCCAAATTCTACAAACGACGTCGAAACATATCAAACCTCATCCCAATGACTTCAAATATAACACACAAGTCAAAAATAACATTAGAAACCTACTCCCACTTCCGGAATTCCATTCCGGGATCGATATCAAAATTTTCACTGCCGACCAAAATCGCCAAAATTCCAACTTTCGCCAATTCAAGCCTAAATCTACTACGGACCTCCAAATCACATTCCGGACGTGTTCCTAAGTATAAAATAACCTTAAGGAGCTAAAGGAACCATCAAAACTTCAAATCTGAGGTCGTTACACACAAGTCAACATCTGGTCGACTTTTCCAACTTAAGCTCTCAATTAAGAGACTAAGTGTCTCAATTCGTTTCAAAACTCAACACGAACCCTCCCGACAACCCAAAATAGAAGAATAAGATACATGGAAAGCAGCTATTAAGGGATCGGGACTCTAACTCTCAAAACGACCAGCCGGGTCGTTACAGGCGAACGACTCGATCCCATTAGAATAAGAAGCTTTGGCGGATCCTTGACCCCACTAACGAATAAACGTGTGAGTTGAAATTTCTTTAATAAAAACCTTTCAATGAAGTGTGTGTGTGTGTGTGTGTATATATATATATATATATATATCATGGAAACTTACCGTAAGGGGAGTAAAGTTATTCAACGACTAATCATGAACTCATAAAGTCTCTACGATAACAAGTCTAGTCTCAAGTAGAAATGTAAAACAGAGGAATTTAATAGGCGAGAGACTGCTCAAATAGTACAGTTATAGAATGATGTGAACCTAAGTCTACCCGGACAATAACATGAATGCAGCTACGTACAGGCTCTAGTCACATTGCGCATACGCAGCCCCACAACAAGTAGCATACATCAATATACAACACCTAGGGGTAATTTTCCCCTCACAGAGTTAGACAGGAGACTTACCTCGTCTCAAAGCTCATTTTACGATCCAAAATTGTGCTTTCAATGCTCAACTCGGTGCCAAACGACTCGAAGCTAGTCAAATGATATATAAAATAGTCAACACATGCTCAAGAGTTCACATCCTAACCATTAAGGTGATTTTCTAACCCAATTTGAAGAATTCCTAAAATTAACACCCGGGACCACGTGCTCGAATTCCAAAAATTTTCGAAGATAAACATTACCCATAACATTACGAACTCAAATATATGATTTGTTCTCAATTCCATACCCAAATTCGTGGTCAAAATCCCAAAATATAATTTCTAGGTTTGCTACCAAAACCCCCACAATTTCTACTAATTTTCATGCTTAAATCCTTATACAAACCATGTATTTAACTTGCAATAGGTGGGAACCACTTACCTTGACATAGATGACGAAAATCCCCCTTCCAAGAGCTCCAAAAATTGCCCATCCAAAAGCAAAAAATGGAGGGAAAATGGCCAAATCTCGTCTTTAAAATGACACTGCCCAGTCTGACTTTCGCACTTGCGGTCCAATAGTCGCTCCTGCGGCTCCGCATTTGTGAAAATCCCATCGCAGGTGTGGCTCCAGATTGGCACAGCAGTTACCGCATTTGCGCCCCATCTAGCGCATCTGCGCTTCCATTTCTGTGGTCCTCGTGCTCCTCTGCGCTCATGCAGCTGCGGCTGCGTGCCTATACCCGCTTCTGCGGCCCAGGCCTTTTCTGCGCTTCCCTTGTGCTTTTGTGGCGTCGCACCTGTGAGCCTTTTTCAGCATGTGCGATTGCACTAGATCTCAGGCCTTCAGCAATACCACCAAGCTCCAAATTGATCCGTTAACCATTCATAATCCACCCGAGACCCCCATGACCTCAACTAATTATACCAACACGTACTAAAATACCATACAGACTTAGTCGAGCCTTAAAATCACATAGAAAAGCGCTGCAATCACGAATCGCACTCCAATTCAAGCTTAATGAACTTTAGAACTTCAAACGTCTACATTCGATGTCAAACCTATCAAATTACGTTCGATTGACCTCAAATTTTGCACACAAGTCACATTCGACATTACGAATCTACTCCAACTTCTGGAATCGGAATCCGACCCCGATATCAAAAAGTTCACTCCCGGTCAAACTTCTTAAAAACCTTCAAATTTCTAACTTCCGCCAAATGACCCCAAAATGACCTACGGATCTCTAAATCCACTTTCGGACGTGCTCCCAATACTAGAATCACCATACAGAGCTATTCTCAGACTCGGAATCCCAAACCGGCATCGATAACATTGAGATACACCTCAACCCAAATTTATGAAATTCTTCCAAATTAGCAACCTCCACAATAGGCGTCGAAACGCTCCCGGGTCATCTGAAACTTAATCCGGACACACGCCCAAGTCTGAAATTATCATACGAATCTGTTGGAACTTTCAAATCTCAATCCCGAGGTCGTTTACTCAAAAATCACACTTTAGTCAATTCTTCCAACTTAAGGCTTCCGATATTAGGATTCTCTTTCCAGATCAACTCCGAACTTCCCGAAATTCAATTCGGACTACACGTACAAGTCATAATATTTGAAGCGAAGCTGCTCAAAGCCTCAAACCGCCGAACGACGCGCTAGAGCTCAAAACGACCGATCGGGTCGTTACATATTCTCATACCAAATAGTAGAAAATTTTTACTCTTTCTTTTTGAATGTTGTTTCCATTTGAAATGCGTGAATTAAAATAAATTAAAAGATGAATATAAACTAAAGAATTTATTTAATATCCAATAAAAGAAAAGTAGATATTACTTTGAAAGGAACACATTTTACTCCATAATAGTATGAAGTTTTTACGTTTTTTTAAATATAATATTCAAGTAACATGATATCTTATTTTCATTACCAAAAAAAAAAAACATGATATCTTATTTATTGAATGTGAACGTACTATTTATTATTTTAATGATTATACAAAGTCAATATAGCTACTATCACAGTTTGAAGACGTGCATAAAAAATCTCATTTTCTACTGTTTTCGTACTTATCTATTAATTTAAAACTAAGAAAATAAATTTAAGAGGAAGAAGTACAAATATTCAAATGTGATAAAAGATCAGAATAATTGGGGTCATTTTTTCCTAATATCTTAACTTTAAAATCAGTAAAAATTTATATTACGTCTTTTCTTACTTGAACTATGTAGGATATTATAATGTTCAAACTCAATTAAAAGTTTACCTTACTAAATTATTTTCTTTAATTTATAACAATAAATTCATGACAGAATATCGTTATCAACATTACGATCGTGACAAAGCCGATTCAAGTGATAGAAGAGAACATCAATCTTCTTTTTAATTAAATAAGATTCAATTAATTAAACTCAAGTATTGTATCGCTATAATAGTACCAACAAATAATTTTAATTAATTAACTGTAATTATATGTTGTAACTTAATAAAAAAATTTAAAATATGAATGCAGATAAACATAAATATATTAAAAATTATTGTAATCGTTTATATGTACACATCAAAATCTCCATGAAAACTTAATAAATTTTATACCTTTTGAGAATTATATTACACTACAAAATACTTCACGTTGGATAAAATAGTGGATATCATTAATTCTCTACCTTCAATTTTTTGACAATCATTGTCTTCTTTCATGAAATAAATTTAGTTATGTTTAAACAGTACACATCCAATTGAATTTTTCGTACGATAACTAAACATACTACTATATAGAGTCTCTTTGTTTTTCGCATTTTTCAATTTGAGTTTCAATAGAAATAAAGATAAAATTCATATTAGGTATTTAGACTAACATAATTATTTTTTAAAAGAATGCTAAAGATAGTAATATTGCATGATATTTGAATACAAGTCAAATGAACAAGATGAATTCATATTTATTAAAATTATGATATGACATTAAAATAATGTCGGGTGACCTAATATTTTCATTATAAAGTTGGCTAAATATGATAATACTCATCATTTTTAAGAGCTTGTATTTTTTTTAAATTTTATTTTATAATTCAATCACATAGTTATAAGTATTTGTGTGATTATTAAAATTTTATATTCACTGATATAGAGTACGCGCGTTGAGACTAGTTTATATAAAACTATACAACAACAAAATGAAGGCCAAATTGAATTTTGAATATAATGATACGAAAAAATGCAATAAAAACGAGGCCACTTACTTTACTATTCGTGGTAGAATATTTACTTGCACGCACGAACCCAACGAAAGAGAACTACCAGTTATGCCAACACATAAGTTACAAAAATTACCAATTCATAAAAATATTACTAAGCTAAATAGCTATTTGTAGCAAAAAAAATATTAAATTTTTACTTTTTTCTAAGTGATCGTTGTTGGAATATATTTGGTACATCTTAAGGAGTTTGAATCTAAATTTTTGGGTGATTGGTGGAGTTTAGAATTGAAAGTTCGAAGTAGAAGATGAACATGAAAAAAGATGATATGTGTAACACACTGCGTATCATTTGTGTATCACATATGCATTATATTTGTTTCAAATATATCATATGTATATTCATGTATACATATGTGTGAGATACATGTGTGATACATGTGTCGCAAAATAATTTTTTGAACTCGATTTTAACTACGACTTTTGATACCAAATCAGTCCAAATCATCTCCAATCTTCCTCAAATTTTGTATTGACTCATCTATATGTATAGCCAATATAGGATCAAGTGGGGAGCCTTGAAGGAAGCTAAAGCGCAAGAGTTGGGGGTCAAGTTGTTGTCTATAGGAGCTTGGAGGAGTAGTGGGGACGTAAGCGCTATGTGGACCACGACTGCACAATGTATTAGGGAAGCCGCGAGAGATGTATTAGGGTCTCAAAGGGTTACTCTAGTGGTCACAAGGGAGACTAGTGGTGTCATGACCCAATACCACCCTGTCGTGATGACGCCTATCATGGTACTAGGCACTACTCAGACATTTCTAACACTCTAAAGCTTTGAAAGATACGGAAGAAGTAAAAAATTTAAGGAAAATATTTTAAAAACAAAGTAAGAAATCATAACTCAATACAAAATCTCTCCCAAAAATCGGGGCGTCACCGAGTACACGAGCATCTACATAAAGACATAGTTTAATACACTGTCTAGGTAATAAAACTGAAATGAAAGATAAGGAGGGAGAGTCCAGGTCTGCGAATGCCAAACAGCTACTTCGATAGTCTCCAAAAAATCCAGACTCCACAACTCAGCAACCGCCATGACCGGAAGCACCTGGTGAGTTCCATATTAGTGCTTCATTGGAGTTTTAATTTTTTTATGTTCCATGATTCTTATATATGTTTTATCAAGTTAATTTTTATTTTGTCTTTTATTTCCACAAGTATCCTTCATTACTAAAATTATTTGTCTTTGTGAGGCGTTCTTTGATTACTACAAAACCTCATACTGACAGATTAGCTATTTTTTATCTAATCTAAAATTGTTTGTCTTCAAAATTTAGAGTCTTGCTTTGGGATTTAGAGAAAACATGTACAAATTGAAATTCCAAAAGATGTGTCAAAGCAAAACTTTTATTTTCTCATTATCATTTTCGTAAACTTGATCTTTTAGATTCTAAATATTTAGTTGTAATTTTTTATTTATAAGTGCAGTTGTATTAGAACCATTTGGTAGAGAGAAAATGAAACACAAAGTCAATAGAAAATTCGGAATAGATTTAATATTTTTTAATATTTAAAGTCTTGTAATATTTGTAGTTAGTGTTTGTATTATTCAAGTTTGTCCTCTGTTTACTTCTATCAAGTAAACTTGCCAAAAACGATAGACTTGGTAAAAATAGCACGGGCTAGTCACTTTTCAAACTGGTCATTCAAAAATAGTCAGTGTTTGTAAAGTTATTGAAAAATAGTCACTATTTTGCTGTAACATAAAAAGTTCCAGCATAATATATTGGTGATCGGTACACCTGTGTATGAACTTCCAGCATATTATGCTGGAACGGTAAATTATATTGGAACTCCAATATATTATACTGGAACTATGCTGGAGCTCCAGTATAATATGCTGGAGTATTTTTTCGGATTTTGAACAGTGTTTTCGTTCAAATTTATCTTTACATAAAAAATGACTAAATTTTAATTACTTTTAAAATTGTGACTATTTTTTAATTTCTCCCACAGAATTGTCGGATTAAAGTTTTGAGGTCCGAAGATTGGCAAAAATTACAACTTTGATAAAACGATATTCATTAAGCCCCATATTAGTTTATCAACATTGGAAAAAATAAAAAAAATACAGATTGTAAATTTTTGCAAATTCGAAGTATTAGTCTATCGACATTACCGGTATTAGATACACGTGCAACCAAATAACTAGCATATATATACACATACACACACACACATCAACTGACAGTCAGTCACTCAGTACGTGTATAAGGCCAGCCCAGCCCAGGGGAAGATCCATCCCCAAATATAAATGATTTGGACAAGATCCATGCCCGGGGAAGATTCATCCTTCAATATAGTCAACTGCGCTCACTAGGGTGTGTACAGACTCCGGATGAGCTTCTTCATCTCAAGCGCTATAATAAGCCATATCCAGGCATAAATCAATAAACATGTTGCGACGTGCAACCCGATCCCACAAATGTCACTCTCAATCAGGCCCTCGGCCTCACTCAGTCATCAATCTCTCAGGTCTCTCTCTCTCAGGCTCATAATGTCGTGAAACTAGCCCAAAATGATGCTATGATATAGCAATAAATAACAAGGGACACTGAGATATGATACGCAATGAATAAATATGATTGAGTACGAAATTTCAATGTAATCAATAAGTCAACAACAAGGATACGATCATTATGGGTTCCAACAGTACCAGCATAGCCTAAACATGATTTCTAGCATAATTGGCAGCTCAATTACATTTAGGACATGATGAAAACACAAATATCGACAAGATAAATCCACTATACATTTCCATGGAATCAATCAGGTCACAGTTCTTACGGTGCACGCCCACACTCCCGTCACTTGGCATGTGCTTCACCTCAACACCAACCATATAACACATAATTCGGGGTTTCAAACTCTCAGGGCCAAGTTTAGGAGTGTTACTTACCTCTAACCACGCAAATCTCTACTCCAACACGCCCTTGCTTCGCGAAATGGTCTCTGAATGCCTCGAATCTAGTCACAAATAATTTGATACATCAACACGAGCTAAAGGAATCAATTCCATAAAAAAATACTAAGCTCTTAATCAAAAGTCAAAAGTCAACTCAAAAGTCGGCCTCTAGGACCACAACTCGGAATAGGGTAAAGATCACAAAATCCGAACACTCATTTGACCACGAGTGCACCCATACCAAAATTACTCAAATCCGATACCAAAATCTCGATCAAAACCTCAAAATTCGGCCTAAGAACTTTCCTCCATTTTTTCCAATTTCCACCCTGAATCACTAATTTAATGATGAAATCAAATTCATAATCATGAAAATTAACAAAAACTAGGTAGGAATCACTTACCCCAGTCAACCGCTTGAAAATCTCTCCAAGAATCGCCTTCCACCGAGCTCCCAAAATCAATTTTAAGTTATGAACTCAAGCCCTCGTTTTTGAAATATTTAATTCTGCCCATTTGACCCTTCTTCGCGAATGCGACACCCTTCTCGCGTTCACGTATCACAATCAAATCTTCTTCCCAAAATCCTCCTTTGCGTACGCGAGGCACTTCTCGCTAACGCAATGCCTTGCTGACCCCAAGATTCGCGAACGCGTAGACCAAATGTGTGGGGTCCCAGTTGCCTCCTCTCCTCTTCGCGAACGTATTCCCCTACTCGCGTTCTCGATGCGCCAACTACCCAGACCTTCATGAACGCGTCTCCCTCTTCGTGAACGCGAATAACAAATCCTCACCTGCCAAGTCCAAAATTGATCCGAAATCAACCCGAGGCCTCCAGGACCTCAACCAATTACACCAAATAGTCGTAAATCATGATACTAACTTAGTTGAGCATTCAGATCACCTCAAATAATATCAAAAACATTAATCGTACCCCGATTCAAGCCTATTGAAACTAAGAAAATTTCAAATTCTACAAATGACGCTGAAACCTATTAAATCACATCCGCTTGAACCCAAATTTTGCACACAAGTTACAAATGACACCACAGACTATTCCAACTCCCAGAACTCCAATCCGAGCCTGGTAACCACAAAATCCACTCTCAATCAAACTTCCAAATTTCCAACATCCGCCATTTCAAGCCTAATTCCACCACGGCCTCCAAATCACAATCCAGACACGCTCCTAAGTCCAAAATCACTCATGAATCTAACAGTACCATCAAACTCCATTCGGAGTCGTTTACACACAAGTCAACATTTGGTCAACCCTTTCAACTTAAGCTTCCAACTTTGAGACTAAGGGTCTCAATTCATTTCAAAACCTCTCCGGACTCGAACTAACTACCCCAACAAGTCAGATAACAATTATAAAGCACAAAATGAGCAGTAAATGGGGGAACGGGGATACAACTCTCAAAACGACCAGTCAAGTTGTTACAGGTGGTGGGATAGAGAGGTGCAAGGAAAAGTGAAAACCAAGAAAGTGGCGTAGTTGAAGCTAGTGGAAAGTGTAGATGAGGAGAAGAAGAGGGCGAATAGGGAGCAATATAAGTTGGCTAAGAACAAGGCAAAGCTAGCAGTGGCGTCCAAGACTGCATCTTTTAGTTGTTTGTATGAGGAACTCGAGGGCTGAGGTGGGTATAAGAGGTTGTTAAGGTTAGACAATGTGCGAGAAAGGAAGGCTAGTGACTTAGACGAAGTGAAGTGCATCAAGGGCGAAGAAGGTGGAGCTTTTTTGGATGAGGGGATTATCAGTCGGAGATGGCACACCTACTTCCGTAGTCTCTTGAACAACGAGGGGGACATGAGCATTGTACTGGGTAATTTGGAACTCTTCAGGAGTCATTGTGACTTTGGGTATTGTAGGCAAATTAGATTTGATGAAGTTGAGGGGTCTATGCGTAAGATGAGCATGGGCAAAGCGATCGGGCCGGATGAAGTTCCGATGGAGTGCTGGAAGAGTGCAGGCAATGTGGGATTGGAGTGACTCACTAGGTTATTTAATGTCATTTTTAGAACGCAGAAGATGCCCAAAGAGTGGAGGTGGAGCACGATGGTTCTTGTATACAAGAAAAAGGGTTGTTTAACCAAAAATAGATTTCTTGGTCAAAGTCAATAACTAGAAGAAATCCGATTACTGATAAGCAAGACTTAGTTCACTTTCCCAACAATTTTGGAAGAATTGATCAAAGAATGGAAATGACTGACAAAGAAGAATAAGAGATGAACTAATAATCACTCCCCAAAATTAAGGCTTAAAGCTTGGAGAAATAAGCAAAGAATAATAGTGTGGATTTCAATAATAATCGTAACCTCCATTACAAATGAAATTTATGTCCTTATATAGGAGCATACAATTATAACAGTTCCCATTCTTAATTTGGGCTCACTAATGGTATTAATTGTATTGATTGCCTGTTACCATATATTACCATAACGGATACATTTATGACTACAGACTCCTTGTAACTATACCAATTTCCCTTCCTTATTTACACCAAGTTCGTTTATCTTCCCTCTTTGCAGCCTTCATTCATTTCGCTCATGTTTCTCCTTTAACAGTTGTCTGGTCTGGTTTTTTCCTTAATGTAATCTCGTGGGTATTTCTCCCATGTCTTTTCTGCATTCTTTAATTAGTCTAATTAAGAGTGTCACTTGTCCTTACACCAAAGTTCCATGTGTCATGTCCCTTCAGCTTGTTGATAGTCCACGTGTCATATCTTGTTTTCTACCAATACAAGGGTGATATCCAAAAATACAATAACTATCGGGGTATCAAGATGCTTAGCCATACTATGAAAGTTTGGGAGAGAGTGGAGTGCTAAGGGTGAGGAGGAGTGTGTCTATTTCTGAGAACCAGTTGGGGTTTATGTCGGCGCACTCGACTACAAAAGCCATCCACCTTGTTAAGAGATTGATAGAGCAGTATAGGGAGAGGGAAAAGGACCTGCATATGGTGTTCATCGACTTAGAAAAGGCGTACGATAAAGTTCCGAGAGAGGTTTTGTGGAGATGTTTGGAGGCTAGAGGTGTACATGTTGCCTAAGTTAGGGTGATTAAGGACATGTATGATGGAGCAAAGACCCTAGTGACGATGGTGGGTGGGGATTCAGACCATCTTTTGGTTATGATAGGATTGCATCAGGGGTCGCACTCAGCCTTTTTTTTGTTTGCCCTGCTGATGGACGTACTGACACGCCACATCCAAAGGAAGGTGCCATGGTGCATGCTATTTGCAGATGATATTGTTTTGATTGACGAGACGTGATGCAGTATGAACACACAGTTAAAGGTATGGAGGCAAACCTTGGAATCTAAAGGTTTTAAGTTGAGAAAGACCAAAACAAAATATATGGAGTGTAAGTTCAATGGTGAGACTCAAGGAGGGGAAGTGAAGGTGAGGATGGACTCGCAGGTCATCCCTAGGAGAGGAAGTTTTAAGTAACTTGACTCTATTATTCAGGGGGATGGGGAGATTGATGAAGATGTCACATATCGTATTGCGGCGGGATGGATGAAACGAAGACTCGCTTTCGGTGTTGTGTGTGAAAAAAAGGTGCCACCAAAACTTAAAGGTAAGCTCTACCGAGTAGTGGTCAGACCGACGATGTTGTATGGGGCTGACTTTTGGTCAATTAATATCACTCTTGTCCATAAGATGAAAGTGGTAGAGATGAGGATGTTGATATGGATGTGCAGGCACACTAGGATAGATAGGATTAGGAATGAGGTTATTCTCAACAAGGTGGGTGTGGCCCCTATTGAGGACAAGATGCAGGAAGCGTGACTTAAGTGGTTTGGTCATGTGAGGAGGAGGAGCGCAGATGCCCCTGTGAGGAGGAGTGCAGACGCCCATGTGAGGAGGTGTGAGAGGTTGACATTGGAGGGCCTACAGAGAGGTATATGTAGGCCAAAGAAAAGGTGGGGAGAGGTGATTAGGCAAGACATAGTGCAACTTCAGCTGACCGAGGACATGAACCTTGATAGGAAGGTATGGAGAAGTAGGGTAGGTAGTCTAGAGTGTTCATAACAGTAGCATTGGCATGCATTCTCGCTTTCTGTTAATAGTAGGTTTTTATGACTAACCGTTATTTTCTTTCATAGTTGATCACATTACTATCTTGTTTTTTTATTCTACTTTTAAATAACTTTTTGGTGTTGTCTCTTCTCGTCTATAATTCATTAATGTGGTGCTTATGCTTTCTTGAGCCGAGGCCCATTGAAAACAACCTCTCTATCCTCACAAGGTAGGGATAAGGTCTGCGTACCCACTAGCCTCCCCAAACCCTATGGTGTGGGATAATACTGGGTAAGTTGTTGTTGTTATATGTTTTCAATGAATTTCAAACCATACTCATTGAAACATATCCTTTTTTGCTTAGGTTTTTGGAATCTTTTATATATTTATTTTTGTATTTTTTTTTACCTCATCCATGAAATTTTCTTTCCGTCTTGCATCTAATGTTGCTAATCACTTTTAGAAATAAGCAAGGAGATCTTTGCCTGTGATTCTGGGAGAGAAAGAACTTTATTTATTTGGATTTTTAATTTTTATACGTGTGTCACGACCCGATGTACCCTCCGAAAGGTATCGTAATGGCATCTAGTCTCTACGACTAGGTAAGCCTACTAGTAAGGGAAAAATTGAAGTAAAACACAAGAAATAAAGGAAATAAGGGCAATGATATAAATAACATATAGGCCGCTCGGCTCATACGAAAATACTTTCCCAATGACCCGGAATATCACAAATAGTCACAAGCTTCTAACAACTACTGTAGCTCTAAACAAGTCTGGAAAATATATAGGAACAACTCTAAATGATAGAATAGAAGGGGACTCGGAGGGTTATGCGGACGAGACAGAAATACCTTGCAGTCTCCTAGAACTAGCAGCAACAACTATCCATGAGGCTGATAGCTCGTACCTGGATTTGCACACGGAAACATGTGCAGAAAAGGGCATGACTACACCATATTTGGTGCGCAGTAAGTGCCAAGCCTAACCCCCGTAAAGTAATGACGAGGTCAGGTTAAGGCCATACTGGAGTAAATATAAACAATTTAAAGCAGTACAAAAGATAAGTAGATTTTTTCCAGTAACAGTTAAAGAAAATGCTCGAAAACTTAACAGTCAAGGGAGCCCTCGGCTCAAAACAACGTAACACAAGGTGGAATCTCTCGGGATACCGTTCTGTAGTTCCAAATGATCATGCAGTACATGGGGGTCTCTCGGAATACGTCCCTAATCCCAAAATAAATATGCAGTACAGGGGGATCTCCCAGAATACGTCCGTAGTCCCAATTTAAATATGCCATGCAGGATGAATGACACGCACAACATCGAATTTACACAGTTTATACTAATCACAGTTAAGGAAAAATAAGGGTTTAACTAAGCATGGCCCACAAAAAATCAAGTAGGCAATTAAACACGTAATCATGCTTTCCTAATCTAAGCTAAACAATTTATCATATTAGAGCAAGTTCATAGAAGAGAAACAATTTATGTTTTAGGAAGGGAAAAATGAAATTTTAGCAATAACGGCTCGTGTACGTCCTCATCACCTCACGTACACGGCGCTCACACAACAAATAGTATCAAATTCCTAAGGGGGAAGTCCCCAACACAAGGTTAGGCAAGCCACTTACCTCAACCGCTCAAATCAACTTGGAACCACGTTCTTGCCACGAGTACCCAACTCCGAATGGCCCGAATCTAGTCAAATAAATTGCATAATGTAAATATAGCTATAAGCAACTAGTTCAACTAATAAATTCGAAGCTAAGACGCGAAATTAGGAAAATCTCCCAAACAGTACTTCGGGCCCACGCCTCGAAATCGGGTAAAATTTACAAATTATGAACACCCTCTCACTCACGAGAACATTCGAACAAAAATCATCAAAATTCGACGTTAAAATCTCACTCAAATCTCAGATTTTCAATTGGGGAACTTTTTCCCCCATTTTCAAACTTTTACCCTCATATTCCTTGATTAGATTGAAGAACTTATTATAGATTGATGAAATACAAGTGAAATAGGGTTTAGAATCGTTACCCACTGATCTCCTCTTCAAAATCCTCACAAAATCGCCAATTCCCGAGCTCCAAACCGATTTTAGAAGTTATGAACTCAAACCCTCGATTTTCATATTTCTTACCAGCGATTTTTGCTTCTGCGAGGGGTCCACCACACCTGCGGTCCCGCTTTTGCGGCTGGGGATCCGCATATGCGGAAATTCATTAAAGGCCAGGTTCTGCACCTGCGCCCCATCACTCATAGATGCAGTTCTGCTTCTGCGGTCCTTGGGCCACACCTGCGACCAACTCCCAATTTCCTTAGACCGCATATGCAGTTGCCAAACCGCTTTTTCGGCGCCGCACCTGCGGTCCAACATCCGCAGGTGCGAAAACACCAGAACAGCCCACAACAGATTTTGCCTAAGTCCCATTTTCTTCCCATTGAGCATATGAAACACACCCAGGCCCTTGGGACCTCAACCAAAACTACCAACTAGTCCTATAACTTCATTTGAACTTAGTCGAGCCTTCACATCACATAACACCAAAAACAAGAATTAAACATGAATTCAAGCCTAAGAACTTAGCATTTTCCAAAATCTACAAAGGATGACGAAACACGTCAAAACTAGTCCGAATGACATCAAATTAGACACACAGGTAACAAATAACACTACGAACCTAGAGCCACTCCCGGAATTCCATTCCGAGCTCATTATCAAAATTTCACCTATCGGCCGAAATCGCCGAAAATCTAACTTTCGCCAATTCAAGCCTAAATCTACTACAGACTTCGAAAACACATTCCGGTCGCGCTCCTAACCCCAAAATCACTCAACGGAGCTAACAGAATCGACGAAATTCCATTCTGGATCCGTCTTCACACAATTCCGACTACGGTCCGATTTCTAAGGCTTAAACTCATAATTAGGGACTAGTGTTCCAAAACTCTCCGAATTCCATGACTAATCACTCCGGCAAGTCCCAATAGCAGAAACAAACATGGGGAAAGCAGTTATTAGGGGATCGGGGCTCTAACTCTCAAAACGAAAGGTCGGGTCATTACAACGTGCTTGACTAATTTTGATAAGTTTATGATTAATGGCTAGATGTTGGTAAGTTGGAACTTATTTTAGATATTTATGTAAGAATCTCCAACGAAAAAAGCATTTTAAAAAAGAAATTCCATATCGCTGATTTGTTATAAAATCGGTCTTCATCCACAAAAATCATAGATGTTAGTTCTTCAATCTTCCTGTATTTTAAGTCAATGTTATTATTCTCCTGAAAACTTTCACATTCTTCTGGAATACTCATGTTTTCATTAGTTAAAGTCGGAAACAGCTATACAAGCTTAACCCAAAAAAACAAAAACCTATACAAGCCTGTGTAGGCAATGGTATAAAGAGGATTTATATAGAAAACAAGAGAGAAGGATTTACAATAGCACGTGCAACATGCATATAGCAATTCCAAACAAGAAACAAAAGAAAGCACATCCTACACCTAGTTTACATCTGTCTATCAATGTGCAACTACATTTCAATACAAGGTCTGATACAGTGGGAATGAGAGACTCACAACCATAGGAAGTAGGAACTAACTTGTACTTAATTGTTTGATCGGTCCAACATCACTGCAAATCTTAATCCATGAATCACTGCACAGGATTTTAGCATTTTGAAGCATGTATCCATGAAATGTTGGCAGTGGATATCCTCTACTAAGTTTTAAATTTATGTATGGCAGTATCACAGTCCTCAGTGCAGTTGACATCAGTACCTGCAAGAGTTTTCATGATTCAGGTCAGTTTTATCATCACCTAAAAAAGGAATTGTATTTTGTTGTCACGGAATCATAACATGGTAAAACAATCTCTAAAGCCGATATAAATCGTAATGGGATGAAACAAATACTAGGGCCACTGCTTCAGCATTTACAGATAGCCACTTGCTGGTCTAACTTAGAGCACGTACACATCAAACAAAATCACTTGACTAGCAGAGAGAACAGAAATCATCGGAAAGGGAGACCACAAATCGACTTTGAATAATCCACGACTGGTAAAAACACACACACTACTGAATGTATCATGCTAGGCTGATGACACCTACATTCTCATTGTTATTTCCACTAAGCAGACAAGCAGCCAGAAATCCTTAGCAGGTTTTTGAGATAAACAAAAAACAATAAAAATGAGGTCAAATTGATGCAATGCCTAAAGCAGCACATATACTGCTTGTGACGTTTAAGGTCAACATATTTCATGAAGTGTTTGTTAGGAGTGTAGATGAGCAGTCCACAAAGATTGGCTTGTCATGAAGTAATTGTTAGGAGTGTAAATAAGTAGTCCGCAGAGGTCAACATATGCCATGAAGTATTAGTTACATATAAAGATTTACAGCAATAAGCAAGCAAGAGACTAGTCCACAGAGAAAGCGACACTGATAGTCTGGGTCAACTACTGAGGAGTGTAAACGACCACTTGTTAAGTGCTTTTCTATCTTAGTACTATGAGATCAAACTGTTTTTCAATGAAATATCATGACCCAAAAAGTTACCATGTAACTCTCTCAAATTAAGAGTCAGTGCATCAACAGAGGCCTCAACGGAAAACATAATGAACTGGGAAATAGAGCACAGAGAACTGAAGATATACCCGGACTAGATTCACATGCAAACTGCCAATTCTACTCCATTTTAAAGATAAAGAGAATTCATCTAATCCAATACTTCCGGCAAGATTATTGTTGGTAAACCATGCAGAAGCTGAACCACTGACTGCCTGAAATCGGAGGGTGAACAGTAACATATAAGTCTTTGATATAAGCAGGATTTAAAAGAAGGCAAGAAAGGTCAAAATGCCTTCACAAAACATGTGAAATACATAACTTGAATTTTATCATGTAACCCAAGGAAGCATCTCTCCATGGCGTTTATTCAGGCATTCCAAATTCATGCATATGAATTAGTAGAAATGCCACATAGTGAGGCAATTTATTCGTATCAGTACTCTGAGGTTAAAAAATTGAAATTAAAATGCATCTTTTAAAACAAGAGTAAGAAGTAGTCAACTTTAACCTCCCCCCTTTTCGGTTGAAGAATCAGCTTGCAATTGTTCTCTTGGTGAAATTCTTCAACAACTCAATTATACTAGCAGCACTCATAAGGTAATAAGAAAAGGGAACCAATTCAAAGCTGTTAACAACAAATGTTTTTAGCATCTCCAAGAATGGACGAAATACTAATCCAATTCTTTACAGGTAGAAACAGAAATTTTTACTTTTTGCCACTCCATGACAAGTTTTCTTCTGTTGAATATGCAAAGTTTCATTCTAATTAAGACACCAACGGGGTGAAAAGAAGATTTCAGATATGTATAGCACGTCCTCATTACAAGCCAATATCAGAATATCAAACACGGAATAAATTTCACTGCAAGGGTTAATAAGAGTAAAGATAGATCCAATGAATTTGATTTTAATTGATTAAGACACAATAAATAGGAAAATAATTTTGATATAAACACGTCCCTATGATAAATAGAAAGCTAAAAAGCTGCGCATATGCATTTCTTCATTAACCAACTTATTCTGTACAAAGCTCATTTGACTTTTAATTTCAATCTATTCTTCCAATTAAAGGATATTTCATCAGAGTGAGGTTCACTTCCAAAGAGAGTGATAACTAAGAGTAAACGACTAATAACTGCAAGGAAGTGGGTAATAATATTATTTAGGCTTGAATTGATCCTTGTATGAAGCTTACCGTTGAAAAGCAAGCAACTGGTGTCACTTCACCTGAATTCAAAACATTAATCACGACATCTGCATGAACTGTCACATCAATCTGATGTTCTTTAATTTTCAGATTGGGCGGGGAAAATATGGTAACATTCAGAGTCATGTCAGCATTTGGATATTGCCTGTAAAGTTGTGGGATGATGAACCTCCATTCAGCAGTGTTTAACAAGGACTGTTCAGGTACTTTGTCAACAATCCAGTGCATTTTGTTGGCCTGAACAGATAACAGCTATTAGATACAAATCATGCCATATAATATTATGATATGCAACTTGCACGAGTCAAATTTGAAGAGGGGCTTAACATTGAGTACATCCCTTAACTAATTCTCAAAGAATATATTAGAACAAGGCATGTTAAATGATCAATTTCAGAGCTATAACATGGAAAAATACATATATCCATATAAAGGTAAAGCTATTGGATGACTACTAGAAAAATAACTACTATTCTTCTAATTCTACACTGATTCACTTGGAAGGAATAGAAGAAGGACTTACATCATAGTAAACAGATGATGCGGACACTAAAACTTTTTCATGCAAGGAAATAATAACCATGCTTGCCGGATCCATCACAGGAACTGATGCTAATAGGTGTTCTAGAGACGCTAATAAGTGTTCCAGATGATGGTAAGAAAATGCCGAATATGCGTCCTTGGCACTAATTAACCCATCAATTGAAAGAGTAAGAGAAGTGTCTCGTAATTGTGGGTTGCCAACAAAGGTGACATTTAAAGCAGCAATATTTCTTATTGGAATTTCCTTTGGTAGGGACTGCAATAAAGAATCAAGCTTTACAATCCCTTCTCTCAATTTCTTTGAAATAGCGTTTTCTACAGCGGAAGTTAATCTAACTTCAAAAGCGTCCAGCAACCTGCAAGTAAAAGAGGGAAATCATAATGATGCTAGTAAAACCTATCAAGGAAGCAAACTCAGGACACAGATAGAATTCCATATGTGAGTAGCAGAATCGGTACAAAGGATGGTGAGGATACGATATATGAAAAAACATTACCTCTTGAAAGCATACTAGACAAAATTAGTTACTGCCACAAACCAGAAGAGTGGAAAAAATATATCGAATGAACTAGTTTAAGGAATTTTTCATTTGAACTTGGAGAGATCTGTTCACTAACTACTAATGATTATGTAGTCAGGCAGAGCACATGTATAACTCAGAAAATAGTATTCTTTACAGAAGGAATTTTCAGTGATAGATATGAAGAGTTTCAGACAAGCAATGTTACAATGCAACCTAACGCTTTACAGGAAATACAAATATTTGAAGCATCTCAGTATGTTTGTCGCGTGCTTGCAGAAAAGAACTGTTACAAATTCCAAGATTCAATAATATCTTTTTTGTTTTTTGACCATGGCACATCATACATCAAAAAATCACATTCATACAAGCATAATCGCATGTCCACCATTGCTTTGTGTGTGTGTGTGTTGAGAGTGAGTGGGAGATAGCTTCAAATAAAACATATATATTCAAAAATGGTACCCTTGATATAGCCAGGATGCTCCACCATCCAACTTTATCGATATATCTTTCACCGAACATCCACAGTCCAGGGGAGAAAGCATAAGTGATCCTTGGTTATTCGTCAGATTGAAAGAAATTCCAACATCCATACCTTCAACCTTAAAGATAAGCAACATTTACACATCTCCAGTAAGTGAAATGGACATTGAAGATTCATCTAATTAGTTTTGGACTGAGGTATAGTTGTCGTTGTAGTACAGTTACAAAGCTTGTACAGCAGGCACCAGCTGGGAGGTACAGCCAGCGGAAAATGGTCAACTGAACACCCTTCGCTGGAGAACTATACTACGTATATAGATCAAATAATACTTTTTATACATGTATATTTAATTCCCTTAGCGAAATTTCTGACTTTGCCACTGCTAGGCACCATCTATGGATGTTATCCTCATTTGCCAACTACAATTAAGATATGGTTCAAGTTTCGGCTTCTGCACAAGTCTCTTTTTTTGAAGCTTGAAAGTAATCAGATACTTAACCATGCAACATGCGGACACATAAAATACTTTTCTTGAGCTCCTGTGTAGTTCACTAGCTTCTAAAGTTACTGAACTTGTCTTCCACTTATAATAGCTGCTCCCTAAATCCTAACCCAATTAAGTTAAAAAGGGAAACAACAGTAAAAAATAATTAAAAGAAAGAATCTATGTTCAGATATGACACAAAAAGACAGCATTTTTAATGTCTTTTGAGCTAATTACAGCAAGAATTTCAGATCAGTTTTCAAGATTTATTGGCGCATACCTGAATGGAAGCTTCTCCATTATCAGTAATAGGAATCGGAAGCCACCAATTTGTATAAGAATATTCCCAATTCATGGTCATATTGGCAGTGGCACCAGAAACAGTAATAACTATACCCGTATCACCAGCTTTAACAGCGGACGAAATTACATGGATTTTATCGACAGTGATATTAGAAAGACCCATATGAACAGTACCAATAATAGGAATATGTTTGGATTTCTCAATTTTAGGCAGGTCAAGGGGAACTAATGAAGACTCAGCCATTTGTACTAGAAAATCCTTCGCAAAATCAAGACCCTTATTTGATATGTCCACTGAGATGTAGCCTTCTTCATTGGATTTAACATGGTTAGTTGAAGAAATAAGGAGTAAAGATAGAAAAAAGAAGGAGAAGACATAGTCCGCCATTGAAATTTTTGAGGAACCCCTTTTGGTTGAATTAAATGGATTTTAATGACGAGATTGAGATGGGTAAAGTTCAAGATTAGAGACTGAGCTTTGATTTGAAGAAATGTTTGGCATGTCAACGAGATTACAGTTTTACATTTTGGTTGAGGATTATTGAAAGCAACAGGATGGTTGGTAGTGTCTGGTACTCGATACTAATAAATTTTATGTATTTACTGCCAAGTACTGGAGTCCTAAATTTTGGACTATTGCTCCTTGCACATGATTTGCCTGTCGCACGTTATACTATGAAGAGTTTTTATACTAGCGAGTATCGACGAGGGAAAAAAATTTACTACTCCATCAATAACGTTTAATCTTTTAATTCTTTTATTCCTTTTTACTAATCTCATTTATTATCTGTTATAATCAAATTCTGAGTACTCAAATGCTGCAAATATGTTTTATATTATTGTTCAATTTATCTACAAAATATGTATGATGACTAGACTGTTCTGATGGAAAGAAGTTGGCGATCGACAAGGCTCTTTTCGTCATTGTAACCATAAGTTGATGTGTGATCAGGCACGCATTCGCCGCACTTTTGGACACAACAGAACAAACTCTTTCGTGTATTAATGGCTGTGTATGTGGGAGAGACTTCGAGCACATAATATTTATCATCCTTTTCTTAGGCTAAATGAGATAATTTTTGGATCTTTTAGTTAAACTGACACCGAATATTATTTTTTTTCCGGTAGCATATACTCATTTATAATTCGAAGAGGACGTGTCTATTAAACAAGTTTGTCAAGAAATTTAAACATTACTACTTTTTAACGACCCAGCCAGAAAATGTCAATGTCCCATTCGAGATGGGACAGAACGCAATCCTATCCACATCATAGAATAACCTTTTTCACTAAAAAATTATACGAGCTACCTCTTGATTAATTGTCTGTACGCACCCCTCGGGGAAGTATACTCAATCTAACTACACTTATGGGGGACAAAAATGAAGCCTAAGACGTATCTCAATCAGAATGCGGACAAAACATTCCTGCACCCAATATCTTGCACCAAATCGAACAATCTAAACTTACAAAATGTGCACATTTTTTGTTAAGACGGCCTGAATTGCATCAAATGTAACTTGGGAACCAAGAAACATTTTCTGATTGACAAAGTACATATGTAACAAGATGCTCAAATGTGGTCCTCGACTTCAGTTGTACAACTCCTTTACAGGAGAGTGAAGCTGCCTCAATTGCAAATTTTCACTTCAATGTCCCATTCTATTACACACCATCATTACAAGGGAAAAAAATATGGGATTTCGAAATGGGCAATATGGCAATCGGATCTCAGTAAGATATAAAAAAAAAACCAATGGTACCATTCTTTCTGTGAACCCAAGAAGCCTTCTACCAGATAACCAGTACGTGATCTAGTATGAAGTGATTACGTGATCTACTATGAATCATTTGAGAGCATCTCCTGCGTGCGCTCTACAACCATCTTGTCAACAGTCTGGGTATATTGATGGCAAAAACTGGATCATTTGTGATTTTACAGGAAGTAATCTGGTGGAGGCCTTTTAGCAGGTGCTCCTCTCGATTCCTGTATTTCACCAAAAACAGGCACAAATGTAAAACTGTGCAGAAGTCTCACAAAGGCATCCTGGTATAAGAGTAAAACTGACTGCATGCTACTCTCAGCCCATAATTGCAATGAGCAAGTATCTTTTCTTCCACAGGAATGCATAATTTCATTCCCCATTTATAAGTTCACATAACTGGCGCTAATGCTTTGGTTACAAGATACATGCACAACTATCAGTCCTGTCAGATCAATTTCTGCAAAGCCAGGATATGTACTTGGTTGAATACTTAGGCAAGTTGAAGATGTCAGGCAGTTACTGTATCTCCGAGAGGACGGGGAAATTCATGCTTCAAGGAAATTGATTATATCACTAATATATCTAAAGGTGCTTAAGTTTGAGGTTGAATACATACAAAGGTCCATAATGAGGGTGCAAGGGTGGGTCAGCACTACGGGAAGTTGGTTATTTCTTAGTCAAGGTTTGGATGGTGCAATCCTGGAATCTCACATTGACTAACCTAAATCTCTGTGGGCTCAGTGACATAGGTACATTAAATGGGAAATGGATTATTTTCTTCTTTTTTTTCTGCGGGGGGGGGGGGGGGGGGGGGTGGATAAGGAAAAATGGTCAAGTAAATGATGTCTTTTCATTTTTGTAGTAGGAAATAAACTTTTTCACATTTAAGAGACTGGCTCAAAGTTGATGATTAAGTCAAGTTTTTGATGAATTTGAAATATCATTAATAACAAGAATGTGTCTGATGTATTATCAGAAAATATGAGGGGGACTGATGTTACATTTTCAGTGATGTGATATTCAGAAGGTATTTCAAGAGGGTAGAAAAAGTACTTTCACGAAAAGGGACAAATTTGATGGATAGCCTGGGTAGAAAATGTACTTTCACGAAAAAGGGACACATTTGATGGATAGCCTGGAAAGAACATTGAGACAGGGTGTAATGAGATTTTCTATTTTCTTTCAACAATCCCAATTTTCAAATAGGTAGTGTCTGTTTGCTGAGTTCGTACCTCTTTGCCCTGTACATTTTAGCCACTTCTTGGTGCATTTGTTATATTTTATAAATGCCAAAGAAATGTATGGGACGATGGGATGCAGAATTTCTGCTTAACCATTAAGAGTGAAAATAGCACATCGATAAATTAATTTCTTTGCTCATTCACCAAGAAGAAAAACTAGAAAGTAGAAGATTATATACACATACCTGTGGAGCGGCTTCAAACACACGGAATTGCTTATTAAGATTCTCATCTAGCTCAAGAATTGCGGCAACATTCCCACATCTGCAATGTACCAGGAGAATGCAAATTATTCTCGTAAAAAAAACACATGAAATGAACATATATACCCTATAAAAAAAGAGCAAAATGCAAACTAACCCTGTGACTTAACTGACCTGTAACAGTAGTTCGGAGCAGACCAGACTGTAACTATCTGATTATTGAACATCCATTTATATCCTTCCATTACTAACTGATGTGCACGGCATATGTAATCTATGTTATTTGTATGGTTAAATGATGTAACAACGCTGCCACCAAAAAGGAAACCTGCACCACGAGGACTCAATCCCCATCCATCAACAATGTCCTCCGGATCTGACCATAGCAGGTCACACATGGCACCCTCATGGGGAACCTCTTGCTTTCGATCAATAGTTCGAATCTGAGATAGAGGTGATGATGTCAATGTATTTCACCACATGTAAATTCAAGCAAAGGAGTCAGAGATTAGTTCCGGACCTGGTCTAATGTAGATATTGTAGGAGAAAGACCACCATGAACAGAGAATATCTTATTCTCAATAAGAGCGGACAAGCTGCGTTACGATCAAGACAAGGTAATATAAGTTTAGTCTTACCAATAGCTAAATGTACCATGACTTGATCAGACAGCCATACACACTGCTGGAACGAGAAAAGAGGACATGCAGGATACCAATGTCCAGAATTTCTCAAGTCAAGTATGGCCAAGCAAATGGACAAACTTGCAAGTCATGTATTAGGTTCAATGGAAACAGAAAAGATTGGATAAAGCGCATAACAGGCAGGAAAGATTCAGTGACAAGCTTGAAAGCAATGGATCTACTGAAAATGCATTGAACAATCAGTTCTCCTATTTTAGACACCAGAATAAAGTAGAAAACCTTAAGTAGTCAAAGATATCCGTGCAATATCTCCAAACATTTACTGAACCATACTTCCGCAGGCACTCATCATAGAATCCATAAACCTGGAAATTTTGAAGAAAAATAAGATTATAATTTAAGTTTAAGAAGTTGGGGATAAAATGAAGGACCAACCTGTGTGATCTGGCGGCTCTCATGGTTACCTCTGATCAGAGTGATTCGATCTGGATATCTCACCTGATTATACATCACCAATTTATTCTCTTTTTTTGGATAATGATGCATCACCAATTAATTGAAACAACATGCTCACTAAACATGAACATGGAAATAAAGAACTAATTATAAGCAACTCAACAAGGAAAGGCACAAACAATATTAGCACATTGAAGCAACAATTTTGCTTCTATTTCAGCATGGGTTTTATAAGAGATGAACGCACAGTTATTTTCCAAAGACACATCAATCTAGGATGAGGCACAGCCAAATGGAAGTCTTCGACAGTAAGGCAAAGATGAAGAAGCGGGGGAGAGGGAGTGCATGCACAGAACCAACAAGCTAGGTAAACCAATAACATGTCACAGATGGTCCTGAGCCAACTTATTACAACTTCAAGAAGCAAAACCAGATTTTCATGTCACCAAGAAGAAAAAAGGGGGAAAAGCATTTTCATAGTTAACTGGGTTGAAAACATGACAGCACCTGTGCTGGTGAGAGTTAGCAAGTACCCCGTGGAATAAGCCGAGGTGCTCGCAAGCTGCCTCGGAGCCCACGAGTATCCAAAAAAAAATGTAATGTCAAATCTTTTCTCCTAAATTCAACTGAGTTTTTTTTTTTTACTGATAAGAAAATTTCAACAGGGATATCTTTATATAACTTATTTGCCTTTTCTTCAAGCATTCCAGGGGTCCCGGGCAGCAAAGTAAACAAGCACATGTAAGTTACCCCGTCACATGGAAGTTTAAATGAGTCTGACCAACTATTTTGCATCCAATCCAACATAATTTCCACTTCACTTCCATTACAATTTACAAAACATCATGAACCAAACAAAGGCAGAGCAGTACATAATGTAGAATATACAGACTATGGAGGGTAGTTTCCTGAGCTGTCAACTTGTCTTTTAGGAAAAACACAAAAATGCAGGAAGTAGAGATATCCTTACAACCAACTTTCCACAGTGAAGACTATAGCATATAGGTTCAACAATAATGTAAGTGAGATAAACCTTGCATGAATATGATATCTACCTGGTATCACAGGAAACAGTTAGAACCAGAAAGTACCTTCAGAGCTAGTAGAAGAAGAAATGTCTCAACGGAATAAAATCCTCTATCAACAAAATCTCCGAGAAACAAGTAATTTGTCTTTGGACAATCACCTCCCACTTTGAAAAGCTCTTTCATGTCATAAAATTGCCCATGGATATCACCACATATCTATACACGTAAGAAACAAATTTGAAGCAATACCAGAACATAGATAAGTGGAACTCACATCAGAAAAAATAAAAATTAAGAAACAAATATAGCACGTAGGAGTGTCACTTGTAAATGATAAGGCCAAATAGATAATATATGACAGAGTTCAGAACTAATCACATTTGCTCCTGTAACTTTTAGAATTTCACAAGTCCATACCACACATTTCATTACATTTCCCAAGAGACTCCACAAGTTCATTTTATGAAGTCATTAAGACAGCAGCACTCAATCAGTATCAAGAAACTAAGCAGAAGGAGATGGCCTACTTCAGGATAATAATCAGGCTGCAATGGTCAGCCTTTTCAAAGGTAGAAGGTGGCTCAGAACTTTGCCTCTTCCGGTAATTTTTCTTATGTTAATCCTAACTGAAATAGATCAACTGATTGAAGAAAATTAACATCCAATTTAGGGTAAAACAACTCCAAGGGTAAACCAAACTATAGAATGGTACTTCAATAACTACCAATGCATGAATATGTCGTTCTTATACCATTTCAGAAAACTTACTGTGCTTTACATTACTCCGTATTTTTGTTCTAAGGTCCATAACTTTTTCCCTTCTTTGTGACCTAAGTTGCTCTGACACAGCAGTTTAGGTGCCACACCCGTGTCAACATGACACTAGTATGGATGTGGGTACGGGATCCGTACCAGATCTGGTCAAATAATTTTAGGTACTTTGAACACGACAGACGGAAAAATTCGAGACGAGATACAATTTGATTCACGAAATCAGAACCAAAACTAGGGTAAATTTGAAGAAAATAGCATACCTTATCTAGGAAACCAATCATTTACTTATCTACAACTTAAGGGAATAAAAAAGAAATTCTTTACAATTTCTCATAATTTAGGGATATTTTTAATTTTTTAAATTATTTTTAGCCGGATCCCCCAGTGTTAGAGAAAGCGGCCGCTTTCTCGCTTAAAGCGAAGCGATGCGATGCGAAGCGAAGCAGTACCCGCTTCCCCATGTGAAGCGACTCAGGTATTAAAAAGCGACCACTTCTCGCTAAAAAGCGAGAAGCGACCAAGCGAAGCGTAGCGATGGAAGCAGGCGCTTTTTTGTTTTAAAGAGAAGCTATGCCATTTAATTAAAAAAGAAGGGTTTTCAGTTCAAGTCTTCAACAGAGGCGACTAAATTCTTCTTCAAGAAGGGTTTTCAGTTCAAGTCTTCAACAGAGGCAACTAAATTCTGTTGATGAAATAGCAGCGAAATGCTGGCGAATTTTTTTTGTACCTTCGGTTCTTTCTCAGAATTGATGCCAATCCTTCGGTTCTTCTTTCTCGGCCCAGTTTTTAACAGAACCGTATTTTGCCTTTTTTACCTTCGGTTCTTTCTCATAATTGATGCCAATACTGCCCTTCCTAGTTGATGAAGAAGAAATTGAAGACGATGACGAGCAATATAATAATGATAGTGGAATACAAGAATTTGACAATCTTGTAGAAGAATAGGATGCTCATTTTGTACTTTAATTGATGTTACTCTTTAGTTTTTACATTGAAGTATTGGACATTTGCTTACAATTACATGTGTTGTCTATGCAATATTTATTTTAATTTTTTTTTAAATTTCGCTTCACTTCAAAAGGCGAGCACTTCGCTTCTCGATTCTCACTTTAAGCGAAATGGGGGTTGTTGCTTTTCCTCGCTTCACGCTCTTCACAACACTGGGATCCCTGCACCCGTATCGGTACTAGGATCCGTATCCCCGAATCTTAGAATTTATATCTCAAAAGATCCAACCACTAGATTCGCACCCGTGTCCGAGCAACTTAGTTTGTGACCATTCAGTTCACAAATGTTTTACGAATTTTAACTCATCTATTTTGCAGAAAACTTAGCAGACATATTGTTTTTTCTCCGTCTTCATTTCATTCTTTATGGCAATTTACTTGAAGTTGTGAGACAAGCCTAATGACTTGGTACCTATAAAAAGAGTCTAATGACTTAGTGTTTCCCTTTTTTTTTTCCTTGATAGTAAATAAACTTATGACTAGGCTATTCTCACCTATTGTGATGCTCTTGAATTGTGAAATTCAAATCCTAGCTATCATAACTAACAACTAAGCATGTTTGTTTATTGGTGATTGCTTGTCATCCCAAGCAAATCCTCTACAGTCATCTTTCTTTGCTTTGTTCGTTTCTCGACATTCCACCAGACCCCAACCAGATACTTGAGCCCTCTCCAGCTGCTGTAGTATTGTTTTCAGCAAGAACCCCAGGATTAACCCCAGTAAGCAGCAGTAACAACAATAACAACCAAGCTTCAATCCCAAGCTAGTTGGTTTCTTTACAGGACAAATGACCAATACTTCTACATAACAAACAGTTGCTAGATAAGTCCAAGGAAGAAATAAGATTTAGATTGATTAACTTTTTTCTAAAACAAACAGCTTTTTAATAACAGAAAGTGGACTAGTATCACATTAGCGATCTCTTATCAAACATCCTCTCACTCCCAGAAGGAAAAACAGTAATCAAGCTATCATTGCTCCATCCTCAACTAATACTGCACAGTATATAAAGAAGCAATTTCAAAAAAGAGAAGCAATTTCATCAAAAAAGAATATAAAGAAACAATTTCAATACCGTGAAAAGAGAAAGGGGAAAAACTCTTACTGTTGGTGTTGCATAATATATGAGAGCTTGTAAATATAAGAGCTTAGGCTATACTCTGTCCAAAAAATAACGAGCCTACGCTACATGAGATGAAGAAACTTCCTTAATTTTCAGGATTGCTAACTATAATATGCCTCAATCCCAAGCAAGTTGGTGCCTGGCTATACGAATCCTCACAGACCATGCCGTTCCATTAAAGCTCATCATAATCACTCAGAATATTCTAGCAACATTCTAGACAATTATTTTTTTTTGATATATTTAGGTAAAGCTAATGCCATCTTGATCTGTATTAATGAAATTTATTTGATTTATCAACAAACATTAATATGTTATACACTAAACATAGACACATTGAATGACCCTAGACACAGGAAGACAGAGGAGTATATGCAGGGCAGGGAAGGCAGCACCTTTAGCACTGATGTAGGTGGTTTGGAAGGAAAGAAATAGGAGAGGTTTTGAGGGGATAGAGAGTAACTTTGCACAGTTGTGGAATAGCCTCTTATTCCTTATTTCCTTTAGGTGCACCCATGAGACTCCTCTTTATATAGAAGATTGAGTGACCTTTTTTATAAAATCATCTCTTTTTGTCGGTTTTCTTCTTTTTTTTGGTATACCACTTGTATACGGGTTTTTTTGCCCAAACATTTATATAAAATCTTAATGCTTAAAAAAAATGACACTACACACATTTTAACCAATTCTCTTAACTACCGTCACCCCCCTTCAAATTCAAGTGATGAACCAATGCATGTGTGCAAATCAATAAGACTAGAAAGTCAAGTCAAATACATTAACAAGAAAAAAATAGTTGTTTCCAGAACAGGCATCTGAATAGCGTCTTAAATAGTGTAGGTGAAAATAAAATTGGATTTGCGCTACCATGAAACAAAATTAACTGGATTGTGAAGCTACCATGAATACAAAGAGTCATGGCTGACTTGAAATATGCATGCAGCCTACATGATCAAAACGTTGACAAACACAAGCATACTGTCAAGTGTCAATTGGACCATATCATTGCAATCAATGGTGCTACCTGATGATAACATAGCGCTGATTCGCAATAACATGTGGTACACTAGCTAGGAAAAATTGGAGTACTGGCTTCACAGGTCGCGGACATGGACTAATAACATCACTCCTAAACCAACACAAATGTGACTAGACAGGTTAGCTGATGTGGACTAATGTCAGCAATCTTAGTAATTAATGATGTATGAGATGTGTGCTACAAAAACACCAATGGGCTTGAGCTTTCTGGCTTCACATGCACCAAGGAAAGATTTAAGGCTAAGGTTTCCAATATTGTGTTCATCTTAACGACACTAACTCCAGATGTCAGAAATAGGTAGACTGAGGGAACGCACAAAAGATATACACAAAATAGATGTGATATCAGTGAAACAGTAACCTAAATGAAGGTGTAACGCTGCCAAAACGATATCCATTAATAGACAAGAATAGTAACACTTCATCAGAAAGAAAGAAAATTTTGGGCAACTGTGCAGCCTAAGGTAGGCAGAAGCTACAATCTCTACTATAGAGGTAATAGAAGAGGAGAGGTAAAATTCTTATTGAATTGAGTGGTGAACAACAAATAAAGGAGCCCCTTATATAGAGTTTCTACAGAAAAATAAGGGAATCTACCTACTTAGCGTGACGCCTAATTATGACGCTATCACTAAGAATATCAAATACAATTAACTAAACGTATAAAATTAATGCAGACATTATAATATTCAGTTGCATTATTTCTCTTTAATTTCGACTAATACAAATAACATGTCTATCTCAACAGAATCTCTGACACATTTCATAATACTTCGACTCAAGTCTACCATACGATAGAAAAATGTTTGTTTCATCATAAGAGTCGAATCTTCAAATAAAATATGAATTCAGACGCATCTAAACAAAGGAAAAATGTAAAATACTTTTCATTTGGATCTTATAATTCTTATTCCATAATTTCTACTATGTGCAACTTCATACTGCCATTTAGGCTCGTGAAACGCCATTTATCTTGAGCAACTAGCACGATTGTGTTCGCATTTGCAGGCTTAATTTATCATCATTTAGTTAATTTCAGTGAAAATTGAGATTTTCTGGGCACTTGCATCTAAATTTAAGACCGTAACACAATATTACTCAAACTTACATGGCTACAACTTCACACTCAAAAATAACCCGTGGAACAACAATAGAATATTCTTACACGAATTTTCCAACAACTCAACCTATAACATGAAAAAGGGAGCATCCAAATTACTCTAAAATACAAGTCTTTTGGGAAGACATTGCACTTTCAAACAGAATTGGAAAAAAAAAAAAAAAGGTGGAGCACTAACAGATAAAAACCCTACATCATCAACAATTAACCTAGACTGAATCCCGTAGACAAATTGGGAGAATAAATATATTAATTCCCCTATTTTACAATTAAACTTACACTTCAGGTCAGTCAAATCTTATAGCCATCTCTCTTATGTCACTCCAATGTAGGGTTTTAAATTCAACACTTACAGTGACAGGGGCGTCAACTCTCTGCACATTGCTTTCTTCAACGAGGATTTCCATAGCTTTAAGACAAAGAGCCTTCACTTCCGATTCCTTTAACGGCTCGCATCTCTTGAGCTGTTCTATTTGCCTGTCTAGGTCTGACATCTTCGTGACTTCTTCTTCAAACTTCTTCAAGTCACCGGCGAGCTCTGTAACCAAAATCTACTACTAATATCTTCTTCAATTGAGGCGCATAGGATTGGGTAATAGCAGCTGAATGGCTCTCTTCACTCCCCTGCTGCGCCGTCGTGATTCCCGCTGTTGCCGACTTGCCGCTTAAAGCTTGCTCTACTTTTTAGTTATTTTTAGTACAGTAGTTTTTACTCCTTATGTCCCAACTCCTAATTTATGCTCTAAAAAATGGACATAACAGTATTTATATATATTTGAAATAATTTAATTTGTAAAATTAAATTTTATTTAAAGTAATTTATAATTACATACATATTTGTTTCAACCAAACAAGTGAGTCATATTTTTTTGGTTTTGCTGCTCTATACCCATCTTTTTCCCATTTCAAGCGAACGCCTTAGCCCTTAAGAAAATGATTGGTTTGGAAAAATGAATGATTTGAATAAAAAGATAATGCAGTGATTTATCAGAAGAAACTAGTGAAAGGAAATAAACAGTGTCTGACTCTTGCTTTTTGTAGTTTTGCCATTGTATTTTTAATAACAGGAATAGCATAGATAATTTTGTGTGTATAATTCACGTACCAAATCTACATAATTTTATAAATAGCAATGGGAAAAAACCCTAGACTTTACGGCTCGTTTGGATGGTTGTTACCTGTTGTATTATATCGTATTGTTATTTTATAATATTTATTTTGATTATTACTTCAATATAATTATATTGTATCATAAATCATTTGTTACGTAACAACAAAAAATGTCGCTTTATGGAATGGTGTGGTCGCGTCGTTGCCGTATTTTTTTCTTTCATCTTGCTCTTTCATATTATTAGATAATCATATTTTTATCATTTTCTCTACTTTTTTATATAATAATTCAACCTCGTACCTTATTTTAACTTTATAATATTGCAACTTTATTCTTCATATTCTTGGTACATTATATCATGAAACGACGAAAAATAATATAATTTATTCAATATTATATATATCAAAAAGATACAATACAATACAATACAATATGATACGATAAATTATAAAAGGTAAAATACATACTTTACCATCAACCTTGTCCCCAAATCCCTCTTATACACCTATTAAATACAGGAATAATATTAAAACCAAAACGTTTAAAGGTGTGTCAATTACACAGCACTTCGGTGTTTGACCACATATGCTTAAAGATTTCTATTACACGCGCCAATCAGCATCTGAAACGTGTCATAAATCGAGAGAAAAAGAAAAGAAAAACTGAGAAAATACGTCCACCACCACCCCCCCCCCCCCNAAACCCCATCTTCTCATCTTACCAAAGAAAAAAAGAAAAAAAAGACCCCGCTCCCTCCTCATCTTCCCAACCCCATCATTTTCTCCACCACCACCATACTACCACCAATCCTTCTACCACAAACACTTTTTTCCCTAACTATAGATTCAACTCTTTGTTGATTTTTAATAAGTTTTAACAACATACATCACAAATCTTTCCATAAAATTTCAAATTCAAACTCAAACCCAAACATTCAAACTTGTTAATGATATTTTTTGAATTTTATCAAATTTGATCACCTAAGTAAATTTTTACTCTACAGAAGAAAAAAAATTCAAACTACTTTTCTAGGTCATGGAACATCAAAATCAACAAGACTCAATTAGACTTTCAAGTTTTTTTAAAAAGACAATAATGGTGATTTTTACAAGACCCAATAGCTCATCTTTTCTTCTTTTTATTTTTTCCTTCTTAGTCATGGGGGGTTGGAGAGACGAAACATGAGGGGTAGACAAAACTAGGATGGGGGTTGGGGAAGAAGACGAAACGGGAGGGGGGGAGAGGAAACGTTGGGGTTTGGGATTGGGGAAGTAGACATGAGTTATATATTTTTTTTTAATTTGAACGGAAAATGTTATAAATAAAACTCTATTTAGAGTGAATGTCTATCTTTTAGAGAGTTCTACTTTGTGTCTAAGTCATTTTTCCCCTATAAATAGAGGGGTCTTAGCTCATTGTAAATCATCCCAAAAAATCAATAAGAATTTCCTCTCTTACTTTCTCTGCAATATTGTTCTTGTTCTTTATTGTTTCATAACACGTTATCAGCACGAGACTCTACCGTGTCAAGAAGCTTTGAGAAGATTAAGGTATAATTTTTCTCCTCTCCTTTTCTTTTAATTATGACTGACATTATGAAAAGAAAGTTCATTGCCCTTGAAATTTCGGGCAAGAACTATATGACATAGGTGTTGGATGCTGAAATCCATTTAGATGCAATGGGTCTTGGAGACGCCATTAACGATAAAAATAAAGCATCTACCCAAGACTGTGTTAAGGCCTTGATTTTCTTGCGCCATCACCTTGATAAAGGGTTGAAAATAGAATATCTCACAGTCAAATATCCACTTGTTTTGTGGAATGGCTTAAAGGAAAGAAATGACAACTTAAAGTTGGTCACTCTTCTACAAGCACGATATGATTTGGCTCATCTGAGGCTCTAAGACTTTAAGTCTGTTTCTTAATATAATTCTGTGATGTTCAGAATTACTTCTAAATTGAAACTCTGTGGAGATACTATCATTGATTATGATATGCTTGAAAAAACGTTTACAACATTTCATGCTTCCAATATGGTCTTGCAACAGCAATACCGAAAGAAAGGTTTCAAGAAGTACTCTGAGTTGATTTCTCTTCTCCTTGTGGTTGAGCGAGATAATGACTTGCTCATGAGAAATCACGAAAATCGACCCATTGGGTCTACACCATCGCCTGAAGTGAATGAAGTGTATTCCCATTATGCCAAACGTGAGAAAGGTCGTGGCCCTATTAATGGCCGTGGTCATGGACAAAGAAGAAATTTTCCTGGTGTTAATCACCCCCCAAATAAAAATAACCACCAAAAGTGGAAAGGGAAATATGAGAAGCGAAAGGAAAATGGGTTAGAGACTAAATATCGTTGCGGTGGAAAAGGCCATTGGAAAAATATTTGTCGTGTACCAAGACATTTGGTTGAGCTTTATCAAGCATCTCTAAAGAATAAAGGCCCTGAAGCTAATTTTGTCTATGACAATGAATTTGACATCATCCACTTAGATGTGACAGACTTCTTTGAGCGCCCTGATGAAAAATAGACCACTTGATCGGTGATGGATCCGTGGTTAAATATGATTGAGTAGTTTGGATTTATTTTTGCCTAGCCGTAGTAGCTAGTGAATAAACATCATATAATCATATTTCTTTACCTGAGTAGTAGTTTTGCAATAAGAATTAATCAGTATGCCGAATTAGTATAATACTTCTTTGAATAAAACTATTGGTTTTAGCCTGCTTGTTATCTGCTAACAGATGCACTACGACACTTTGCCTTCAAAGTTTACTGAGTTTGAATATTATTACTTAGATTGACCAACAATAAAAGATGGCTTTGACTGTTGAAGTGAAAAGCTCAATATGAGTAGCTTTAACAAAACAAAATAAAATTTACTAGAAATAATCAATAGTTCAAGATGAATAAGGTACAAGAAGTAACTTGAAACAACTGAACAATCTTACTCTGTTACAAGGAAGGAACACGGTGCTAGCTCTATTCAGTAGGGCATCAAGTGTAAAAGAAAAATACGAAGGAATGGTATTCCTTCTCTATTACGAATAAGTATTTTATACTATGCTAATTCTTCTGTATATTGGAGTTGGACACTAAAAACGGTTGCCCTACATCTATAGCTGTTTTTCTTTTAAATAACACTTGTGTCGCTTATTTTTTTTAACAGAGTGGATGTCCTATGTTTTTGTGTACTATGTTCATTTGTATATTTTTTTTTGTATGTCAAACTATGGGAAGTAAATATGGATACCTCACAAAGAAAATCTGGATCAATGTTTAATTCTAAAAATATTTTTTAGTTGATTCATGTACGACACATACAATATTCAAAGAGAAGAAATATTTCTCTCATTTAAGTATGTGTAAGGTAGATGTTACTACAATTTCTGGTAGTAGTAAATTAATTGAAGGCTCTTGAAGAGCTACTATAACTCTGCTTAAGGGAACAATACTTATCATAGAGAATGCAATGTTCTCCTCCAAGTCCAAAAGGAACTTGTTGAGTTTTAAAGATATCCGCCGAAATGGATATCATATTGAGACAATAGATGAGAATAATCTTGAATATCTCATCATTACCAAGAATGTCTCTGGCCAAAAGAGGGTTATTGAGAAGTTCCCATCTTTATCTTGTGGCCTGTACTGGACAAGAATTAATGCAATTGAAGCACATTCTATTGTAAACCATAAGGTTATTGATTCCAATACTTTTGCACTTTGGCATGATCGATTGGGACACCCTGGATCAATTATGTTGAGACGAATTATAGAAAACTCAAACGGGCACCTATTAAAGAATTTAAAGATTCTTTTAAATAATGAATTTTCTTGCACTTCTTGTTATCAAGGCAAGTTAATTATAAGGCCCTCACCAACAAAGGTTGGGATTGAGTCCCCTTCGTTTTTGGAACGTATACCGGGGGACATTTGTGGACCTATTCACCCCCCTAGTGGGTCGTTTAGATATTTTATGGTCTTAATAGATGCATCCTCTAGATGGTCTCGTATGTGGCTAGTGTCATCTGGCAACCTCGCGTTTGCAAAATTAATGGCACAAATAATTCGATTACGGGCGCAATTTCCCGATAATCCAACTAAGTCTATTAGACTTGATAATGTTGTTGAGTTTTTATCCCAAGGATTTAATGATTATTACTTATCAATTGGGATAAAAGTGGAACATCTTGTAGCTCATGTTCACACTCAAAATGGCCTTGCTGAGTCTTTAATTAAACGTTTGCAATTGATAGCAAGACCGTTGCTCATGAAAACAAGGTTTCCCACTTCTGTTTGGGGTCACGTCATTTTGCATGCAGCAATGCTAGTTCGCTCAGACCGACAAATTATCATAAATATTCCCTGTTGTAATTAGTTTTCAGTCATGAACTTAATATATCTCATTTAAGAATTTTTGGATGTGCAGTATATGTGCCTGTAGCACCGCCATATCGCACCAAAATGGGTCCCTAAAGAAGGTTAGGAATATATGTTGGGTTTGAATCGCCCTTCATTATTCACTATCTTGAAACATTAACGGGGGATTTATTCACTGCTCGATTTGCAGACTGTCGATTTGATGAGACACTTTTCCAAAATTAGGGGAGAAATTGATGAAACCAAACGGGAAATTTTGTGGAAAAATCCATCATTATCTCATCTTGATCCACGTACCTCTATTTGTGAAAAAGAGGTGCAAAAGATTATTCATTTGCAAAGAATAGAAAATCAAATGTCAGACGCATTTATGGATTTGAAAAGGATAACAAAATCACATATCCCTGCTGAGAATGTTCCAATCCGTATTGATGTCCCTATTGGACAATCTTCTAGTGTCATAGCTAATGAGTCACAAGCACGCCTAAAACGTGGCAGACCATTGGGTACTAAGGATCGAAATCCTACAAAAAAGAAAATAAATTTATCAAAATGACACTACGAAAGAGTCTCATGAAGAAATCCACGATTTAATAAATTCTGAGATTCATGAAGAAACCACTAAGCCCGAGACTCAAGATAATAAGAAACTATCAATAAATCCAATCGATACTGAGACAAATTTGAATCGAGTCGATAT
Organism: Nicotiana paniculata; assembly: GCA_005239505.1. Taxonomy (NCBI): domain Eukaryota; kingdom Viridiplantae; phylum Streptophyta; class Magnoliopsida; order Solanales; family Solanaceae; genus Nicotiana; species Nicotiana paniculata. The sequence continues at coordinate 36,329 of ML313808.1, forward strand.
AGTGGCGGATTATGTCTTTGCATATAGTGTTGCATCTAACATTATGCAAGATAATGAGGATCTTGAACCTCAATCTGTTGGAGAATGTCG
>ML313809.1:0-71713 GCA_005239505.1 Nicotiana paniculata
GGGAGTCGAACCCAGGTCGCTGGATTCAAAGTCCAGAGTGCTAACCACTACACCATAGAACCCTGATGTTTGCTATCACCTCTAAGTTTCCTAATTTATATTCAATTAATTTCATTTTTTTTTTATTCTATTGAATCTTTTGTTTGAAATAAATATTTTTTATGTACAAATAGTAGTCCATTCTTTCAATTTATGTGGTAATTGCGGATTTTGAGAGAAGAAAATTAATTTTCACCATGAATTGAGATACATAATATTTTTAATTTATTTAGGGATCGTTTGGTGCAGTATAAGGTGGGAAAAGATGTGATAAGATATAAGATTAAATTTATATTATGTTTGGTTGACGAAGAATAAATTAATATTGTCAATCAAATACAATATAAATTTAATCTCAGACTTAATCTTGAATACCTCACTTTATCCCATTTTATCCCTTCAAACTTGGATTAGTTTATCCCATCTCCCAGATGAAATAAATTAGTTCAGAAATTATAATTTCAAGACTATAATCCCGGAATAGTTTAGTATGCGTACCAAATGGCCCGAGTGTATATTTCCTTCTGAAAAGGGAACTCCAGGTGCAGACCTCAAACAGAGTTTTTCCAAAGAACTGGAACAAAAGGAATAGGATTTCTATGCAACCTTCTCAAGAATCCTCTATTCCAAGAACTCTCGTAAAACCTTAAATCCAAATACCACCACCAGCCACAATTAACCACCACCTTAACACCTACTATATTTATGGATATAAAATTGAATCATCTGATCCAAATTTTATATTATTAATTTTTAATAAAAATAAATTATAAATATTTAGATGTTGAGAAAACACATAGTCTTGATCATATAGTTTTCAAATTTAAATACATCTTAATATTCATATGTGTATTCAAATTCAGACATGTTATTGATCTTAAAAAATAATCGCTCCCTCATAGGATAAGGATTTGGCATTGACTTTAACTTCTATATACTAACGATGTAAAGACTTTTTACACTATCAGATTACTTAAAATATAACTATATATAGGAAGTGAGATTAGAAACTTGGAAAATAAGGGAAGCTACCTACCGCAACATGTTAACATTGTCGATGCATATAAGTTAAATCCTTAGAGATTTGGGATGAGAGGAATTAGAACTCTACTATAAGGTTGAAGTTTATTGTAAGGTTGACAATACAATTTGGCCCTCAAATTCTAACACCAAAAAACCTAGATCCTTTTCAAATTCTAAGAAATTTGTTTCCATTAGATTCTTGGATAGGCATGCAAGTTTCAAGATGAACATTTGTTCTTATAACTACTCCCTCAAGTTATACTTACAAAACTATTGAAATCTTCCTAGTCTGAGCAAGATGATATATGGAGTAGTTTAACAATCAGTAAGATGATCTTCATGTAAAGGAGGTATTGGCAAACAATTTCCATTTGCTGGACCAAAGAACAACTCCAAGCAGAATGAAGAACCAGTCATGGACCTACCCTTTTTTCCAACTTTATCTAGCTCTCGTAACGAAAACTGCAAATTTTCAGAATTTAAAACAGAATTAGTAGCACATCAATATACAAATTTTGACACACTGGCACAAATAGTAATACAATGAGTTGGTTCCTGCTATATCTTGATCATACTAAGAAGTTTGTGTTTTTCTTTTATGGCTTTTTGGGGCGGACAAAATCCTTCAATGGCACGTAGTCAAATGTTAAAACGTTCATTTTGTGTCATTACAGATGTGTTTACGCGCTTTTACTTTTACATATACACAATATTTTTCAGTTATAAGGTTTGAATTGTCGAAAAATACCTGCAGTAGATCATTCCTAATAAAAGCAGTATTGAAGCAAGCATAGAAGAGACGTCCTCCTATCAGCTTTTCATAGAATATGATACGTATATCTCCACAAACCTGTTAAGAGATAATCCAACTTATAATTAATAGAGAGCAAATTAAAGGAAGAAAAATTATACTCCCTCTATCCCGTTTTATGTGATAGTGTTAACTCAAAATGAAAATCTAATCTAAAGTTATAAGTTTGATGTATATATTACTATATTAGTGATGGTGGAAGAAAATATTAACGTGACAGATCAAAAGTTAGTTAGATAGAGAAAACATCATATCATAATTTTATAGAATAGGCTAAAGATCATTCGTACTTGCACTGGTTTGTCGTAAAAATGATCCAGACAGGTTTTCTCATAGAGCATTGAACTTTCAGTGTCCATTTGGACAACCAAATGAGGTTCCTTCTTTTCTTGTTTCATCTCATCTTCATTTTCCTCAACAAAGGAATAAAAATATCGAGGGCTATAAGTTCGTTGAATACCATTCTTAATTCGTCTGCACCAGCTTTTTGAGACTTCTGCAGGGGGACAATACTTCTCTCCTGGAACCTGTTTGAATTGCACAGAGTGAATAAACTATATCTATTGAATTTCAAGACAACTGAAGAAAGTTCAGAAATCTTGTGATTTGAGGTTTCTTTCAACTTTATCAAGATAAATTACTATGTCCCTGGCCATGAAAAGGAATTAGGTTTGCACGTGAAGGACATGTTAAGGACGGTAAATAAAAGTATATGCTCTTTCTAATAGTTTAAGCTTGTACATAAGAGGGTCACACAAACGCGTTATTTTATATAACTAATCATGCATAGGCAGGCGTCTTATCCATTCAGCATTTTGCAATTTTATGTCATCGTTGATGCTAATCTTATATATATGAATAAGATGGCTTACTCTTTGCAACTCGGATACCACGAAGAAGATGGATTCAACGTTTATAGTGTCATATAATCTAATGCGACGGAGCTCTCTCTTACATGACTTGGGCAATTTGACAGTTGGAGGACCACGAGGAACACCCTTTGAGAAGGAAAGTACGTGCTCCCAATATCTGACATACCTACGTTGGCTAGGAATTGATACCTGTAAATAGAAACAATCTCAAGGTTGTAGTCATCACTTAGCGAATAAATTGAAGCAATTGCAATGAAAAGAAACTGATACTATCCTTATTATATGTGAAGTAAGTCTCCCCTTTCAGAACTTCAAGTAATAGACTAACATCTCATTTATCCTCTCCTCGCTTCGTGAGGTGAAAACAGACTCAATATGTGTTATTGCCTATTCTACTGTATTTGAATGTTAGCACTAATAAAACACTTCATGACAGAAGATTCTCTGTTCCTAACATATATGTGTTAAAGACCATACAATATATGTGTCAATGCCTAACATATATATAGTGGAAGCAAAAATGATAGGCATTTCACATCTTTTCTTAGATTTGTTTTTGGCTAAATGTCAGCCTAACATATAATGGGAATCAGTCTTGTTCAAATACGGATATGAATCGGGTGATCCATTTTGAATGAGAAGTGCCTATGTTTATATTTCAGGCTCCCTTCATTGCATTGTTATCCAATTCCAGTTAGAGGCCGGATTGATATAACTTACTCCTTCATTATTGGTTGTTCGTTTCTCAGCATACAACTGAAGAGCCTCCTCAGCTGACATGCCAGTGTAAACTAGGTACGAACAAACCATTAAACCAGTTCGGCCTTTACCTGCCTACAGATGTCAAAAAAAAAAAACGTTAATTACACTATGATAGGATCATCAACTGTATTTTGTTCTTCACATTTTCAAAAAGAGAATTCAGTAGATCCACTTAAATTCAGAGCTGATTTGAAGTTCACAATATCACGATCCATATCCACAATGTTAAAAGGCATAGAATCACTTCAGTTTTTTGGTTGTCCATTTTCCTTTATAATGCAGGGAAAAAAACAAATCTTAATTGAAATTGTCTGATATGATTCCAGTTGAATTGCTACGAGAAAGCTCTCAACATAGCAAAATTTAGAAAAATTAGGTACTGGAAAAGAAAAGTAATGAAAAGGATGCTAGGGGTACCATGCAGTGTATAACAGCAATATTCTTAGGGTCATTTGAAAGCCATGAGTACACATCTTCACAGAATTCTTTGATCATTTGGAGAGGAGGGACATGATTGTCATCCATCGGATACCTCTCCACGCGGCCATGAAAATGTGAGGCATCATAAGCTTGCTCTACACATAAGTTATAGACCTACAAGCAACAACATGTAACTGAGAGAGCAAATGTGTTTAGTGCATATAAGTTAATAAACAAGCTACTATCAATGTTTACACATTCACATTTAGGTCTTGTTGTGCAAGGTCTAAACTCAAGCTGTCACCTGTTAACCTTTGTGTCTGATATGTTCTCTTCCATGCAGTTATTCAGCAAACTATTTAGGCTCCAAATAAAAATTGCTTGGGTGATTAGAGTTTAGAAAACAATTAAGATGTCAGATAGAACAGTATCAGTGTTTTTAAGAGCAAAAGGCGAGGTTTGTTGGCTTGAAGCATAAAGCATGGTGTGAAACATAGTCTACGGAAACTTCAAAAAAAATTACATATGAATTTAGTACTATAGTAATTGTATGGCAATTAATATAACTAATTTCAGCATCCAAATCCTCAACAATAACAATAACAACAACCCAGTAGAATCCCACTAATGGGGTCTGGGGAGGGTAGAGTGTACGCCGACCTTACTCCTACCCCGAAGAGATAGAGAGGCTATTTCCGGGAGACCCTCGGCTCAGAGACAATAGATCAGTAACAACAACAGAAACCAGAAAAATAGTATCAGCATCGTAAAATACAGCAAATGAATGGAAAGACCAAAATATGAAAGATAGCAAAAATGAGAAACACAACAAAAACCGCTAGCAGTCCTAGACAAAACACTATTAGACAAACCACTTCTTGGTTGGATCACTTTGCGCATTATTGTTTGAAGCGCGCACACTTCTCTAAAGTGCATGCCTTGGCTGATGAAGGAATAACCCCTCGGTTTGCATCACTCAATCGCTTTAAGCGGTGAAACTATGACTTTAAATAATGCTAAGCACAAAAGGGAAAGAAAGTAGGTTTAATGGTAAAGTGAGCTATGTACTAACCTTATAATGTCCTGCATGTCTCATATCCAGTACAGACTTAACCTGCCACAAAGGGTTGCGAAACATTGCTCGCACGTGTTCGGCAGGAAATGACATAGCTAAAATTCGATCTGATATATATGTCATGTCAAGATCATACCCGCCAACAAGCATTCGCCTTCTCTGTTTCGACACCAAGTTACGTATGTACAAACTTCTTGACAGATAGTTTATCAGACTATGGTGGAGATCCGTGATACTCAGATTATCAGGCTTCCTGAAACCCTGTTTTGACAATCTTGGCCCCATTTCTTTGTTCTAATCTTAAATCCCAACGCAATAGCTGCATAAGATGTAAACCGTTCGGTTAAGTAGGGGTAAATATAGAGCACCCACTACTTTCAAGGCGGAGCATAAACCATTAAAATTGCCACAAATGTTAGGTCTGCTCCCATAAATTTAAAGGTTGAATACTAAAAACATTAAACATTGAACTCAAAGAGTTTAAATCCTGGATCCACTTTTAAGATACCTCCTATTCATTGATTGAGACATGGAATTATACAATGTTTTTAAAAGCGCAAAAAGCGGCAAGTTCCATGAGGCTTGAAGAGAAAAGCTAGAAATGGAGTTCACACTTCTAATTGCAACGTCCAATATACAAACTTGAGGATATTAATCCAACTCCTCATGGCTGAGATTCAAATTATAGACCATGTCTCATTGGGATCAATTTGGGCGTCATTGAAATGCATGGCTTCGCCCATGAAGCAATAACCCCTCGCTTTGCATCACTTTATTGCTTTAAGCGACGGCTTTTAATTACACTAAAACTGAATGCCATGAAGCTACAATTTACAGCTAGTCAAAGCATTAAAAATTAGGAAGTAATTACAAAAACAAAAAAAAAAAGAATCTGAACATATCAAATGATTAATTCGCAATCTCAACATCGATTTATCTAAGCAGCGAGCATGCAAAAAACTGTCCAACAAAACAAAAGCCACAGGAGTGAGCACCAAAGTGGTGGTTATACCCATAGCATAATGGCTCTTGCAGCTAAAACAGTGATGATTATGTCTACTTTATGAAATTATGGTCATCCCATGAATTTGAATATGTTAATCAAGTTATAATTATACTTCATCCCAAAGGTAAAAAGTAGAACTCAGTCCATTAGTAATTTTACTCGTTAAGCTACAAGTTGCAGAATTTCAAACAACTTGATTAACTCTAATGCGAAGATATAAGGTTTATGGAATTTAAAAAAAAAACAGAAGCAGAACATATGACTAAAGAAATGCCTTTCTGCTTGTTACAAACCATGCATCAAACATGGGAGAGAATACAATTTGACAAGGGAAATAAACATATCAATTATCCACTCAAAAATTCATTTCTCTCTTTCACGTCATAGATGTTGCTTGTCCACGAGAAATTATAATTGTAGTAGTGGTCCAGCATGAGCTTGCAAACGGATAAATAAAAAAAACTCAAGTCATGTCCTCGCACTTCTGCACATATAAAATATTTCCTTTCTATTTTCATAAAAGTAGTGTTCATGCCAACTTGGCCTAAAGCTAAATTTTAATAAGGGACCTTTCTTTTTTTCTTTCTTTTTGTTTATAGTGTAGTTATCTTACAAAATATAATATTATTAATTTTTTGTCTATAGTGTAGTTATCTTACAAAACATAACACGGAGCACTAATATTTATATTGGTAAGAAAATTCAAGTTAATTAATGTGCTACCTTGGATCTTATTGTAAAAAATGTTATTTTACAATATCAACATTTGAGTAGCTTAATTCAAAGCTCTAAAATATTTTTATTGGTAAAAAATAGACAACTACTTTTTTCTTTTTTATATAAACTTCAATAACATCAAAAGGAAAAATAAGATAGAGAATTCATAACTAAAAATATTTTTTGAGCCTCAATATTTAGGGGCATAAAGCAAAAGTTTTACTAGTCTTCCCCTTGAGTCACCCCTGTCCATGCACATAACATGAAATCCCAAAACCATGTTAGCAAATTCAAGACAATCTTGATTCCATTTCAACATGGATTTTTTAACCAAATAGAGACCTTAACATCAAAACAATGATAAGGAAAAGCCAAATGATCAAAATGGAGGAAGGAATCAAGTACCATTCAAATTGAACATAAAGATCCAAATCAACTTGCTATTGATTGGAAGGCAGACCATAAATATCAGAAATGATAACAGGTATGCTTCCCTTTTGATCAATTTTCTAATTCGTTAAATGATCACTCTGTCAAACCTTGTTCAATATATTTGCAAGTGGTAACAAAATTGGTCCAAGAAACTTGTACATAAATTTGGTTCTTGGACCAACACAAGGAAATGGATGGTTTGTTTTTTTCTTTTTTGCTTTTATGGGGGCCAAGAAGAGGAGTAAATGGAGTCCATGTCTGGTTCAGGAAGAGAGAGAGATGGAAAATTGGGAAAATTCTTAGTATAACTACCATAATGATGAATTAGGAATGAGTTTTGCACAACCCCAAATTGGAGGAAAATGAGCCGCAATACATGCCTGCATGATTGCTCCAATGGCCATATATATAGTTTTCCCTATAATAATCTTCTCTTTTTTTCTCACATGTTGCCCGGTACTTATTTTGGAGTCCGACTAATTAAAATTTGTGTCGAAAAGTCCGATTTTGAGGTAAAGTGCTCCCTCCCAAAGACGACTACATTCTAAAGACATGAACCCGAGTCCTTTGCTCAGTGGTGGATCTAGGATTTTGGGTTCGTAGGTGCTTAACTTTTTTTGACGTGCAGTTACTACCAATTATATAGTATAAGTGCACAATTATTTGAACATGACGGTAAAAAAAATTAATAAAGAACTCGTATTAATATTATAGACGCGTGTAAAGAAAAATGCAACGGGATTTTTAGTGAATTTTGCCACTTTAGAGGGACTATTTATTTGTAGTAAAGGTCGAACTTTAGCGTTTCTTTCTTTGTTTGTTATAGGGAATCATTAGGTAAAATAAAAAAGGAAAAATAAAAAAAATAAAAAGGGGAAAGTAAATAGAGTAATAGTATTAAATAAAAACTAATTGGCCCGAAAGGAAGAAGATTCGATCTCCCGACCCCACACTCAGTAAATGCAAACACCAGCCTTGCTTGACTGAAGCACCCATTAGTGTTTTTGTGTTCTGGGTGCTTTCTTATTCAATATATCAAGGGCCTAAAGTTTTCTGTATAACTACTATACATACGTGGTGAGGTTAATGGGTACTGAAGCACCCAAATTTACGATATGGATCCGCCCATGCCTTTTATTAAGGACGAATAGTATTTACCTATAATTATCTTAAAAGTATTTGATCGTGTAAATATTTGTTATACTATCGTAGAACTTAAACTCTCAACTCTAAGGGACATTGGGTTTAGGACATAGTTATGCAGGGACTACATACAACATAGAAATTGCTTATATTATGTGATGAATGGTATATGCTTACCTTGAAAATGGTATTAACAATTATATTTGATTTGTGATTCTAAAAATATGTGATTTATCTTAATACTAGTTATTAGATAGGAAATGCTAAGTATGAGCCAGAGGAGTAAGATATGCAAACCAAAGTAGTCACAAAGCTGGGCCTCGAGCTCACTGAAACTGGGCCTCGAGGTTGAACTAAGACGCTTAGTAATGAGTTGTCGATGGAGAAACAGCAATATTGGGGGTCTCAGGGATAGCCTTTTGCGGCCAATAACAAGTAATAAATGAAGAACAATTAATGTACCCGATAAATGGAAGGTAATAAATCAGTGGAATAATTGTTGAACACACTTAGATAAGAAAACTAGAGAATGTTTATGATATTGAATATTCATCCCTTTACAAAATGACAGGGGTTCCCTTTATATAGGAGGGGAGAATCCAAACATAGTACATGTCTAATCATGACAAGGAAAAGCATACAGCTGTATAGTGGCTCAGTACGAACTCGTACTATTCTTGCATACCTCGTCAGCTCTAACCACGTGCCCTTAGGAATTTCCCGCCTGTCCAGGACGGTCGTCGATTTTCGTACTGCCTCGAGGTATGCTGAGATGAGTCCCTGATATGCTTTCTCGAGGCATGCGCCTCGAGGTCAAACTTCATTCTCTACTTATCCCCACTCGAGGTCGGACTTGGCATGCTTCGGAGACCTCGATATCAAAGTACCCGATATCGATCGTATACAGATAGTCCCCGCGTTTCTTAGAATGAAATGGTAAGAAACGATTTGAATCCTTCGACTCTTCGATGTCCACATCATGACGCCAGTCACGTGAAGTCAGTGATTGCTATGACAGAACAGATGTGCAAGGGTCACGCTTGCACGATTCTCGAAAGGTCATAGTATGAAAACGGCGGTTGGCCGACCTTTTACCTTCTTCAATACGCCTAACTCAATCCTATAAATACCCCAATCCTTCATTTCTTGAACCTTCACTCTTCACAATATCTTGTGAGCTCTAATCACTCTTTTGTTTGCTTCCCTCTCGTGTTTATTTTTCGATCATTATTCCTCCTCTTCTAAGATTTTTGCAGCAAGGACTTCAAAGATGGCTCCCCAGAAGGGAGAAACTTCTTCACTGTCACACTCGTCAAAGAGCAAAACAGTAGTGCCTCTTCGCATTGAGGAGTGCATCCCAGGACCTTGTGAAACATCTTTCGATTTCAAGGTCGACAAGCCTTCTTCTAAACCGGGAAGGTGTGAACCCGTGTCTTGATATATTAGCCTGACAGCAGACACCGGGAAGGTGAAGGGTGATTGCCGCTGAGGAGAGGTGATGCAAGTGGAGATTCCCTCTCGGGAGGAAAACATAACGACACATAAAGCCGACTTCCTTAGAGTGTACACCTATCCATTCACCCTAGGTCCGGTAGAGCCATCCTCACCATCGAATACCCCGTGATTCTCGATTTCTGCAGGAAATACAGAGTGACGCTCGGCCAAACCCATCCATCATTTTGGCGCATTATTTACATGATCAGGCACTTTGCAAACATGATCGAGGGGATGCCCTTTACCTTGAACATCTGGTTAGGATGTACGGCCCCGACTTTATCGAGGCGTTCTGATCAAGCTTTAACGTCGGGCCTCGAAGGTTCTCTTTGATTGCACCGATGAAGACAAGGACAGAGGATGGATGCGTCGCTTTGTCCGAGTTAAGACCTTGGATCTGATTCATATTGAAAGGATACCATTCCCTGAGGAATGGAATATGAATTGTAAGTGAATATGTCAATTAAGTATTTTCTCTTTTCTTCGGACAACCTTCCCCTCGAACTAACTTCCTTCGGTGATGCAGCTATCATGTGGTATCCTGGAGCGGTCAAGGATCTCTCGGGCTGGATTCACCAGCTCAATTCGACCTGCCCGTACGCTAAGTGCGTATGGAACGACCTGGGCAAGGCCCGATGGGAAACTAAAAATCATGGTGAGGTTTCATTCTTACTGTACTTGAACTCTTTAAAGGAGATACCCCTTGACTGTATTTTCATTTTTTGTACCTACATTTTGTGTTTGTGTAGGCCTGGGAGGGGCCTCTTTGATGAGGGAAGCCCCCTCCGGGGAGACAGGTACCCCAAAACCTGCCGAGGAGAAGAAGAGAGAGAGAAAATCACCGACTAAGTCCCCGAAATCGAAAAAGGCTAAAGCTCAAAAGCCTAAGGTCGATTCAGCGGCCTTAACTTCGGAAGTAGCAGAGGGCTCCCGAACTGGGGAAGAAGAGAAAGATGACTCCCCACTAGCATCTGGGGGGAGAGGAAGCGTGACTGCTTCGAATATTGCTGAGTTGATGGCTGTTGAGCCGGAGGCTCCTAATCCAAGAAGTTGTTGATGTTATCCCACCCCGAGCCGAGGGGCACTCGGTAGATGAGCTCGGAGAGCCTGGTTCTGGAGCTCCCCTGAGGCAAGAGAAGGCCCCGATCGATCCATCTGGGGTTATTGATGTAGGTGATTCTCCACCGGGTCTGACATTCTTCCCGAGGGAGATACGAGGTGCCCATAATAGGGAGACTTCTGATGTGGGGGCGTCCCTCGGGGAGAAAGATGTGTTTGAAGGACTCTTCACTGGGGTCGAAGAAAACCCCGAGCTTAACGCCTCGCTCATTTTCAAGGAAGCCGAGAAGCTCTGCAAACAGGTAATCTTTCGTCGAATATGGTTTGAGCTTCGATCCCCATTTTTCTGATTTTGTTCTTTTATGCTTTCAGGCTATAGTGCTTTACAATCAGGCCTTTGCTAATTCCCGAGCTGAGTTGACCCACTATGAGGAAGAGCGTAGGAGTCTCTCATCGGAGGCTGACGAGCTCAAAGCTCTTTTTACCAAAAAGGACGAAGAACTTCATGACCTTCGGGCTCATTTGGAGACGGTGTCCCGAGAGCAGACCGATCTTGTTGAGCAGGTAATACAGTCTTTAGCATGTTTTTATTCTCGAGCTTGTCTGACTTTGGCATTTAACACCTTTTGGGTTAATTTTTGCAGCTTCAAAAGAAAGATATCTTGATGGTGGAGGAGCTCGGAGCCAGGGATAATGAGATTCTCAGACTCAAGCAGCGTGTGAACGAGATAGCCTACGAAAGAGATACCCTCCGGGGGAAGTTGACCCCGGTCGAGCATCATCTTCAGAATGCAAGGGCGGAAAGTAGTAAGTATAAGGATTTCCGTGCTGAATCGGTCGTCGCACTATCTGCAGCCAAGTCTGAAGTCGATGGGCTCATATCCTCGTACCGAGAAGCTATTGCTGCTGCAAATGCTTGAGCCAAGAAGGTATCTGAGCCGAGCTCGAACTGACCCGCGACCTGGAGCATGCACGATTAAGATCTCGGAGACAGGCTCTCAAGGATGTACATGCAGGGGGCATCGATTTATCTGCTGAGATCGAGAGGGTGAAGGCCCTAGAGGAAGAATCGACAACTCTTCTCTCTTCCGATGATTCAGCCAGCGACTCGAATGATGAGGGAGATGAAGGTGAATTCCCCGAGAGGGGGGAGGCCATTGATGTTCCGGGGGCCGAGGTCCAGGCCGTTGAAGGCACAACTTCTGAGGGAGCTTCGTTCGAACAAATGACCCCGGCGGTAGATTAGATTTGTTTTCTTTTTTGCGTTTATTCGCTCCCTTTTGTGTAAGGGCTCCAGGCGTGAGCTTTGTAAATGCGTCTTTGTGAACCTTTCTTATATGCATATAAGGATCTTTGCTTTTCGTCACTTCTTGTCTTCCCTTTGACTTTTTGGAATAATCTTTGATGCTTGTCGATAACCAGTCTGATGTGTCGGGCTTATAATGTGAACCCCTTAGGGTTTCATGCTCGATGAATAATCGATAACAGTTGACCATTTGAGGTTTTCTCCTCGAGTCAAATTTTGACCCGGGGCTATCGACCCTTAGGTTTTTAACACATTGGCTCTTAGGCTTTTCAGGTCGGCCCTTAGGCTTTTTAGGCTGGCCCTTAGGCTCTTACGCATTGGCCCTTAGGCTCTTACGCATTGGCCCTTAGGCTTTTTAGGCTAGGTCGATGCACCTCTAGTATGGCTATAGTTTTCCCTCATTTTGGCTAAAGATTTTTGAAGTTTTGATTATGCCTTGGCATTTTTGTGTTCGTCTGACTCTTCGATGGCTCAAACGAGAACCTCGATTCGATATGTGACGATGGTTGGGTACCTCGAGGGGTCCTCTTGAAGGCTGATTTTCGAAGCCTTTTTACTGAAGGGTGATTGTTCCGAAGCCTTTTTACTAAAGGCTGATTGTTTTCGAAGCCTTTTTATTGTTTTGAGCTGATGTGATCGAAGCTCTTTTGCTTATGCCGAGGGTAGCCTGATTAACCGGTTCTTTTCGAAGTATTTTTGAAGTATTTGAAGGCCTTTAGTTTTATGGCGGCAGTCGGACGTCTCCGAGCCGCGTTAATTTGGTCGGAGCCTTTTCGATATGACCATAGTCTTTAGTCCCCGGGTGAGATGACCTCGGCATCTATATCGAGGGTATGCCTTTCTAGGGGTCTTACAAGTTCGGATATATAGCCTTGGCCTTAATATCGGGGTTATGCCTTTTTGAGGTCTTATAAATTTGATGTTGCCTCATGGAGGGCTTACTAGCTCGAAGTTGCCTCGTTGAGGTCTTATAAATTTGATGTTTCCTCATGGAGGGACTACTAGCTCGAAGTTGCCTCGTTGAGGTCTTATAAATTTGAGTTTTTGATGGCTCGATGAGCTAACTGTCGATGATAGTTCCCGAGTGCTCGAGGATTTTAGCCCTTGGGTCGTTCTACGTGGAAGCAGTATACTTTATTAAGTCATAAGGTATTTTGACAGGCAAAGGGGATTCTTCGATTACTTGATATATGTGTACATGTTTTTGCCTTCAGAGGCTCGACTGCTCTACGTGGACACGGTTCATTTGACCGTTTGGCCAATACAATATTCTCCTATCGAGGCCCTCTTAGGCATAACTTGATTTCTTCGAAAGGGTGGCCTCCAAGGGTGTTGTCCCCCAGTATTCGAGGTTGATTGAAAAAAAGCCTTGAATATTTGTTGAGTTTTCCTTAGATAGCATATAGGTGTTGCCTCATTAAAAACCTTGTTGGTAAAACCCATTTGGGATGAAACTCGATCTAAGGGAAAAAGAGTGCAACGCATGCTTCAAAATCCAAGGTCTTCGAGCTGGAGGGTGCTTCGACTTCACTCAATCGAACACCTGCAATAAGTTAGTATAAAACATAAATGAAAAGGGAGAGGGTTGTACCTTAGCAGTAATAGCGTTTGACATCGATATGTTCCAATTGCTTGGTAGTTGCTCGCCTTTCATGGTGCCAAGTTTGTAGGACCCTTTGACTACTACTCCGAGGACGCGGTACAGTCCCTCCCAGCTTCCCTTCATTTGGGTTTCGAGTGTTGAGGTTGACTTTTCTTAGGACTAAGTCTCCGACTCCAAAGTGTCGGAGGTTTGTCCTCCTATTATAGTATCTTTCGATCCTTTATTTTTGGGTGGCCATTCGAACCAGTGAAGCCTCTCGCTTTTCATCTAATAGTCTGAGGGCTGTAGTCATGGCCTCGTTGTTCGATTCCTTGGTGGTATGTCGAAATTTGATGCTTGGCTCCCCGATATCGACCGGTATCAAAGCCTCGGACCCATATACCAAAGAAAATGGTGTCTCTCATGTGCTTGTCTTCGAAGTAGTTCGATATGCCCATAACACTTCAGGCAACACCTCTCTCCATTTTCCCTTTGCATTTTCTAACCTCTTTTTCAAGTTTTGAATGATGGTTTTGTTCGTGGACTCGGCCTATCCGTTTGTGCATGTGTGGTAGGGCGTTGATAGGATCCTTTTGATTTTATGATTTTCGAGGAACTTCGTCACCTTGCTGCCGATGAACTGCTTCCCATTATCACATGTAATCTCGGAGGGGATCCCGAATCAGCATATGATGTGGTCCCAGATGAAGTCGATGACTTCTTTTTCTCTTATCTTCTCGAAGGCCTGTGCTTCCATCCATTTCGAGAAGTAGTCAGTCATAAACAAAATAAATCTAGCTTTACCTGGCGTCATTGGCAGGGGGCCGACGATGTCCAGCCCCCACTTCATGAACGGCCATGGTGACAAGAATGAATGTAGTTGTTCGCCGGGTTGGTGAATCATTGGTGCTAATCTTCGGCATTAATCACACCTTCGAAAAAATTCCTTGGTGTCCTTATCCATGCTGTCCCAATAATAACCTGCTCTAATCACCTTTTGAACTAAAGAATCGGCATCGGAATGATTTCCACAGGTGCCCTCGTGGATTTCTCGAACACATACTCGGTGTCCCTTGGTCCCAAGCATACTTCTAGGGGTCCGTCGAAAGTCCTTCTATATAGAGTTCCATTCTCGTCGAGTGAAAATCGAGTTGCATTGGTTCGAAGGGCCCTTGATTCTTTTGGGTCCATGGGCAGCTTCCCGCTTCTTAAAAAATCGATATATTTATTCCTCCAATCCCACGTTAGACTCGTGGAGTTGATCTCGGCATGGCCTTCTTCAATTACCGACTTGGATATCTGAACAACAGCTCCGGGGAGTATGTCATCTTCTTCAACGGATGATCCTAGGTTTGCGAGCGCATCGGCCTCGTTGTTTTGCTCTCGAGGTATGTGGACCAGATTCCATTCTTTGAAGCAATGTAATGTGACTTGAAGTTTGTCCAAGTATCTTTGCATCATGTCTTCTCGGACCTTGAAGCTCCCGTTTACTTGGCTTACTCCTAGAAGGGAATCACATTTTTCTTCGATGACTTCTGCTCCTAGGCCCTTGGCCAACTCGAGACCTGCAATCATAGAATCATACTCGGCCTCGTTGTTAGTCAATTTCGCAGTTTTTATAGACTGTCTAATCATGTTGCCCCGTAGGTGGTTTCAGAACTATGCCGAGCCCGGACCCTTTCACGTTCGAGGCACCGTCAGTGAATAGGGTCCATACCCCTGACGATGTGCCTGTCTTTAGTAAGAGTTCTTTCTCTACCTCGGGCACAAGGATGGGCGTAAAGTCGGCCACAAAGTCCGCCAAAATTTGGGACTTATAGTTATTCGGGGTTGATACTCAATATCATATCCTCCGAGTTCAATGGCCCATTTGTCCAATCGGCCTGATAATTCAGGCTTATGCAAGATGTTTCGAAGAGGATATGTTGTTAAAACACATATATGATGACATTGAAAATAAGGCTTCAATTTTTGAGATGCACTTATTAATGCAAGAGCTAATTTTTCCAAGTGAGGATACCTGGTTTCAGCATCTCCTAGGGTCCGACTTACGTAATAGACAGGGAATTGCGTACCTTGTTCTTCTCGAACCAACACACCACTTATCGCCACCTCAGACACGGCCAAATATAAGTACAGCGTTTCATCCTCCTTAGGGATATGGAGCAGAGGTGGGCTCGAGAGATACCGTTTTAGTTCTCCCAAGGCATGTTGGGCAATGGGAATGAGTCTTTAGGGCATGCTTTATTTAAGTCTTTATAACTACGCACATCCTTAAATTATTTCCCTCTTTGGGAACTACTACTACATTAGCCAACCAATCGGGGTATTTTACCTCCCTAATTGATCCTATCTTGAGGAGTTTTGTTACCTCGTCTTTGATGAACCCATGTTTTACCTCGGACTGAGGTCTCCTCTTCTGCTTCACCGGTTTGAACCTGGGGTCGACGCCCAATCGATGGGTGGTTATTTCTGGGGGGATCCCTGTCACGTCTAAATGGGACCAAGCAAAGAAATCAATGTTATTAATAAGAAATTGGATGAGTTTTTTCCTGAGTTCAGGGGTCAACCCCGTTCCCAGGTTTACCTTTTGATCAGGAAGATGCTCGATCAGGACGGCCTGTTCGAGTTCTTCGACCGTCGATTTTGTTGCATCCGACTCCTCGGGGGCAACGAAGGTTCGAGGGGTGAGGAAGTCTTCTTCGTCGTTCTCGTTTAAATGCTTACAGATTACCTGTTCTTCAGGGGTCAGCCTGTTTTCTGATTTATCCAGGATGGGGAGAGTTGATTTCGGTGCCATGTCGTGTACCGCAAACATCTCTTTTGCCGCATGCTGCTCTTCATACACTGTTTTTACACCATCCTTTGTTGGGAACTTCATCATCTGATGAAAATTCGATGGTACCGCCCTCATGCTGGGTATCCACAGCCTTCCAAGCAAGGGGTTTAGGGTTTAGGGTTTAGGGTTTAGGGTTTAGGAATTGTACCTCATGTCGCCTTTGACGACATGGAACTTGGTGTCCTGGATTGTACCGAACACGTTGACTGGGAGGGTGATTTCCTCTTTTGTTGTCTCGCTTGCCATGTTGAATCTATTGAGGACTCGAGAGGTGGGTATGATCCGATCGAGCAGTCCGAGCTGCTCCGCCACTTTCGACCTGATTATGTTGGCCGAGCTACCTGGATCTACGAGCACACGTTTGATTCGAACATTATTTAAAAGAAAATAAATTACCAGTGCATCATTATGTGGGACAAGGCCTCGATATCTTCTTCTCAGAATACAAGATCATCCTCGGGTATATAACTCCGAGTTTGCCTTTTCGCTGCGATGGATACCTTGGCCCATTTGAACTTGGGTCCCTGTGGGACATCAGTTCCACCGACGATCATGTGAATGATGTGCTGAGGTTCTTCTGATTTATTCTTTCTGTTCGCCTCTCTTTATCGGAAGTGGTTCTTGGCTCGATTACTGAGGAACTCTCGAAGGTGACCTTCGTTGAACAGTCGGGCTACCTCTTCTCGAAGCTGCCTGCAGTCCTCGGTCCTATGACCGTGAATGCCATGGTATTCTCACATTAAGTTGGGGTTCCTTCAGGAAGGATATGACTGTGCGGGCTTTGGCCATCTGGTATCCCTGATTTTACCCATAGCTGACACGATGTCTGAGACATCGATGTTGAAGTTGTACTCCGACAACCGAGGTGCCTCCGTTAGCCTCGAATGCCTGTCAAACCCGGTCTTGATCATGAGTCCCTGGGAATTTTACCCTCGATCTATTCCTCGATCATTTCGAGGTATATTCTGCCTCGAAGTGTCTCTTCGATCTTTGACGTATGGTTGATACCTTTCTTTGCTTGATTTCAATTCCCTTTCTGTAGACCTTGATTCCTTTGCTAGGAGCCTGCTTGGATATACTGAGCCAGAGGGGGCTCCTAATTGGTCGTCCTCGACCCTGATCTTCTATTGATACCTGTGGTGCACATTCTCCCAAGTTATGGTGGGGTGTTTGATCAAATTTTGCTTCAGCTGCTTCGAAGCTATCGAGCTTCGGTCGTTCAGGCCCTGAGTGAAGGCCTGTGCTGCCCAGATATTGGAGACTGGTGGTAACTCCATTCGCTCCATCTGAAATTGACATACGAACTCCCTTAACATCTCGTTCTCTCTTTATTTAATTTTGAAGACGTCGGACTTTCTCGTAGCAACCTTGATGGAACCAACATGTTCCTTCACAAAAGAGTCTGCCAACATGGCAAATGAATCTATCGAGTTCAGGGGTAAGTTATGATACCACATCATGGCCCTCTTCGACGGTGTTTCTCCAAATTTTTTCAATAAGATGGACTCAATCTCATCATCCTTTAAGTCGTTCTCTTTTATACCACAAGTGTAAGTGGTAATATGCTCATTGGGGTCCGTGGTTCCATTGTATTTCGGGATATCGGGCGTCCTGAACTTATTTGGAATGGGCTTCGGAGCCACACTCGATGGAAATGGTCTTTGCACGAACTTCTTCGAATCTACCCCCTTCAAAATCGGAGGTGCACCCGGGATCTGATCGACCCTCGAGTTATAGGTTTCTACTTTTTTGTCGTTAGCTTCTATCTTCTTTTCTCCCGATTCGATTATTTCGGCGGGGTCTGCTACTGACCCATTGTTGCTTTATCTTTCTGGTACCTGCTCGACTCGAGGAGCTATATTTGGTGCTGCTGTGCTTGGGGTTTTTTGCTGAGCAATAGACACTTGCTGTGCTTGTAACATCTCGAAAATGAATTATAGGCTAACTTCTCTTTCTTCTCGAGTTGGCGCTTTCTGCACTTCGTGTTGGTCACCTTCGTGCACACCTCTGTTGGTATCAGAGCCTACATCGATATGGACAGCATTGCGAGAGGCCACATTGACGGAGAGTGGTACTGGTACTACCTCAGGATTTTGTGATGGCACACCGGTGATTGGGGCCGCTGCACTGCACTTCCATGGGCCTCAAGGCCATTGTTCTCATGTGCATTCACTGAGTTAGACATTTTTGACTTGAAATCCAAGATTCTTGGACAAGAAAAAGTGTGAAGAATAACTTGTATTTTCAGAAAACCATCACTAAAACAATCACTATTATTTTTAGCCACACGATGGGCGCCAAACTGTTTACCTTGAAAATGGTACTAACAATTATATTTGATTTGTGGTTTTAAAAATATGTGATTTATCTTAATACTAGTTATTAGATAGGAAATGCTAAGTATGAGCCAGAGGAGTAAGATATGCAAACCAAAATAGTCACAAGGCTGGACCTCGAGCTCACTGAAATTGGGCCTCGAGGTCGAACTAAGACGCTTAGTAATGAGTTGTCGATGGAGAAACAACAATATTGGGGGTCTCGGGGATAACCTTTTGCGGCCAATAACGAGCAATAAATGAAGAACAATTAATGAACACGATAAATGGAAGGCAATAAATCAGTGTAACAATTGTTAAGCACACTTAGATAAGAAAAGCAAAGAATGTTTTATGATATTGAATATTCATCCCTTTACAAAATGACAGGGGTCCCCTTTATATAAGAGGAGAGAATCCTAACATAGTACATGTCTAATCATGACAAGGAAAAGCTACTGGTACAGTGTATAGTGGCTCAGTACAGACTCATATTATTCTTGCAGACCTCGTCAGCTCTAACCACGTGCCCTTGGGAATTTCTCGTCTTTCCAGGATGGTCGTCGATTTTCGTATTGCCTCGAGGTATGCTGAGATGAGTCCCCGATATGCTTTCTCGAGGCATGCGCCTCGAGGTCAAACTTCATTCTCTACTTCGCCCCTCTCGAGGTCGGACTTGACATGCTTCGGAGACCTCGATATCGGAGTCCCCGATATCGACCGTATACAGTATACAAGAATTGTGATGCGGTGGATAATGAAACATGAATGGTTACATGCTGAATAATAATATGTGGATTGTAAGGTGGTGATTGTCTAATTTAAGGACATTTTTGTCTTTAGATACCTTTATCCACAACTCATTTTTATTCCTCATATTACGTCCAAGTCATATATCGGATTAGTAATACAATGTTATTTGATTTTCTGTATTAATTAAAAATCCGCAAATTTATGCTGATTTCAGTATTAAAAAGCTAACACTATTAATTGCACGAAAGTTATATTAGTTATTATGAAGAATTATATACCAGAAATCTAAGTTGCATGAGTAATGCAAAGATTAAAATTTACTCCATTATACATCAAACCAAACGACCCCTAAGCCGTATTAAGTATAATTCGCCGAGGTAGCTTTAATTAATACTAATATAGTTGTATTATTATCTGGTCGAAATTCAAGGTAGGAGGTGAGATTTCTGGAAAGTTCGTTAAATTTTTCCGTCTACGTTTAATTTATTTCGTCCACAGAAAATTATTTAAAATTCCAAGTAGGACAATCTAACATGTATCGTCCACGTGTCAAAAATGCGACCATCAAGTCTATTAACATATTAACTCTATTTGCTAAGTTTAACTTGAGAGAGAAAAAAATGGTAGCATCATCCATGGCTGTGGCATCAACAAAATCAACATTTTTCCACTGTGTTTCATCTTCAAGGGAATTTGGATCCAATTTCAATAGTGGGGTTCCAATAAAGAGTCTTAATTTTCAGTTCAAAAGCAGAAGAAGAAATGATGTTTGTTTGGTAGTAGCTGGTAAAATTTCTGAAGAGAGTAATGATGTTAGTGGGGGAAGATTTTACCTCAATTTCACTGGATTTCCTTTCCCTCTTGGTCCTTTTCTTAATAGACGCACCATTACAACTGAGGTAACCATTACTTTTTTCTTTCAATTAATTATATACGCTTCCTGTTTAGTGTTTATGTGCCCAAAATAGAATCACCTTATTGATAATTTAATGGATTCTTTTTAGACTATACTGACTATTTTAATCTCCCTTATTTTGCTGGTCACTAATCTCACTTTTTATAGGCAGTTACCTATAATCTAAGTTGCTCCGACATGGTAATTTAGGTGTCGCACACTAGTATGGGTGTGGGTATGGGATCCGTACCGGATTTGGTCAAACAAATTTGGGTACTTTGACCACGACGGACAGAAAAATTCAAGATAAAATACAATTTGATTACCGAAATCAGAACTAAAACTAGGGTAAATTTGAAGAAAAATTCACACTTTATAAGCTATACGTAATACAATTTGATTACCGAAATCAGAACTAAAACTAGGGTAAATTTGAAGAAAAATTCACACTTTATAAGCTATACGTAATACAATTTGATTACCGAAATCAGAACTAAAACTAGGGTAAATTTGAAGAAAAATTCACACTTTATAAGCTATACGTAATACAATTTGATTACCGAAATCAGAACTAAAACTAGGGTAAATTTGAAGAAAAATTTCACACTTTATAAGCTATACGTAAGTATTCCACAAAATTTCTCATAAATTAGAGAGATTTTTATTTTTTTTAATTATTTTTAGCCGGATCCACGCATCCGTATCCATACTAGGATCCGTATTCCCGAATCTTAAAATTTACATCTTGAAAGATCCGACCTCTAGATCCGCACCCGTGTCCGAGCAACTTAGCCTATAATTATTTTTTATGGTGTAAAATTTCTTTTACATTGTCAGTTTATACAAGTTAAATGCTAGTTCTGATTGTCTTTTTTCATACAACTCGAGTTACTTCTCTTTGGATTCTCTTGAATTTGTTGAGTACCACATTGGTGGGTGTGAGAGGCCAGTTGTCTCCTTATATTGGTCTTGGACAATCTTCACCTCATGAGCTAGCTTTTGGGGTTGAGTTAATTCCAAGATTCATTTATCAGAAGATTAACTTAAACTATGAGCTATAGCGTAAAGGAAAATGAATCTAAAAGTGAATGTTATATCATGTGATCACTTCATGTAAAAGGAAGGTTAAGCTGGTACGGAAAGGACACGTTTATTTAATGTTAGGTCTGCAATACGTCCCTTCATGTTTGGGGTTGACTCTTTCTCCTCGATCAAGTATGTGGAAATTCATTTTGATATTAAATGGCGATGAGACATGGACTCGCTACTATCTAACTATTGACTAGTGTTTTGTGGCTCTACGTCATTCTTTTTTGTTACATTTCAGTTCAAGTTAACAAATTATAGGATGTCTACTCTACTGTCAGGAATAACTAATAGCCTTTACCACCCTTCCGGAATTATGTTGTCCTTGGAACACGGAAATAAAGACATTAGCAAACCTAGATACTGAAAAACAAAACTTCGGACTGAGGTTCTGTGATGGCTATTAGCTCGGATACTCCAAGCAATACTCATATTGGATCCTCCAAAAATAGTGCATTTGGAGGATGAGGATCAGACATAGGTGCTCCGAAATTTCGGTGGATCCGAGCAATACAGGGTGATGGAATGATGTGACTTGAGGAAATATATCATGTTTAACTAGAATTCAAAGAGAGTACTTCCGTGTTCTGCTACTAACACTTTTTCATCATTAGTATCTCAGGTTGTCAAAGACAGCATATGGTTATTTGAGCAAGAGCAAGCATTGGGATTCAGCAGTGTTTCAACAAACATCAGAATGACTGTCATCAAACTTAAATCCGGTGAATTGTGGGTCCATGCTCCTATTGCTCCAACCAAAGAATGTATTCAGGTAACTCTAAAGCCGTCATCATCAACTATCCTTGTTTCTTCAATAGATTGGATTTTCGATGATATTTTCTCAGTATTTCAAGGATTGAAATGACTAGAAATTATAGGGGTTCTTTCCTGTCTTTATTTCTGATGAAGTTGATAGGGGTTCTTGTTTACTGATGGTGATTAACCGTAAACATGCTTTACTGTTAAAAGAGTTTAAGATTTGTGCACTAACGGTTGATAGGATTTTAGGTTATCATGTTAAGTTGATCTATTCATAATAAGCCTGATATGTTTAACCTGACAAATAGAGTAATCACCTGCTGTAGCCAGTTAAAATGAATTGATCAGTGTATATAAATTAAAACCAAAAATGTTGATGTTTACTAGTGTGTTTTCCTTTTGCAGCTCGTGAAAGAGTTGGGTTATCCAGTGAAATATATCGTTCTTCCTACATTTGCATATGAGCACAAAATATTTGTTGGTCCCTTTTCAAGAAAGTTCCCAAAGGCTGAGGTATGGGTCGCCCCAAGGCAATGGAGTTGGCCTTTAAACTTGCCTCTTGAGTTTTTTGGGATATTCCGCGCAAAAACACTAAAAGATGAGGATATGTCGACACCATGGGCTGATGATATTGAGCAGAAGGTTTTGAGCTCTCCAGAAGTTGGTAACAGACTCAACATTTATGTAATTTCGACTTATACAGCTCTACCTTGTATTTCAAATCTAATAGACTTTTGCCTATTGGTTTTTAGGAATTGGACCATATGTTGAGGTGGCTTTCTATCATAAACGGTCAAGGACGCTGCTGGTGACAGATGCTGTGATATTTGTCCCGAAGACTCCACCTGAATGTATTAGCAAAGAATCCTTGTTAGCATCTGCAGAGAATGGTTTGGCTGTTAAACTACTTAGTAAAGGAAAAGAAGTCTCTGATGAACCTGTTGTTGACAACAAAATCAATCGACAGAAAGGTTAGTCCCCTACTAGTAACGAAAAGATGATGGACACCAGAATTGTGTGACAGTCTCATCTAAAAGCATATTAAGCTGCCTGCTCCGATATTAGAGAGGCTACACTTTCATATACTAAATAATATTTTCAATATGGAAGTTCTCAGTATAATTAATGATCCAAGAAATTGCTCGGTAATTTGCTTTATCTGTATTTTCTGCATTTTTTCAGGATGGGAGAGGATGGTTCTTCAGATTTTGTTTCTAGGTCCATCAAATCTTCTGGAGCCAAATGCTAGCTTTGCTCAGATGTCACAAAAGCTAATTGTTTCACCAATTGTTAAAACATTGGTTTTCAGCAAAGTTCCTGAAAAGGCAAGTCATGCTTTCTCACATTTACATAATAAAATATATCTTGGCTCATTGAACAATCAATGTGCTAATCTTTGGCACAGCCTAACACTCAATAAACCACTCACTGTTTTTCATTCTTGCAAAACTGTTGCCTAAAACTTTATTGACTTCCACTAAAGACGAGAATAATATTGGATTAAAACGAGTTTAAATGGAGTGACATGGACAATGAGGATTCATATAGTCAACCCAAACTTGCTTGGGATTAAAGCGGCGTTGCAATTTTAGTTTATCTGATAAGATAAGCTTGTCCCAACACATAGTAACATAAATCTAGGATCCTATGTTTAATGATGCCTGCATGCACAATGCAACGGGAGAAGCAACCAATATCCTTTTCCTGTCAGGATTCTTTTGATTGTCTTCTTGCGCTATTCTTGTGATAATCTGGTGTATTCCTTACAACTTCAGGTTAGAGATTGGATTGACAGCATAGTTCGAGACTGGAGATTCACGAGAATTATCCCTGCTCATTTTGCAGCTCCGATAAATGCAAGCAGGTCAGATTTATTAGCAGCATTTGCATTTCTTGACGATCTCTTGGGTGAGCGCTATGTCACCCGGCCTTCTCTATCGCTTCTCTTCACTTCGCTATTAGGAAAGGCTGCTAGCTATTTCCCCCCAGATGACATGAGGACCCTATCATCCCTGGATCAATTCTTAGTGTCTGTTGGAGCAGTGAAGAAAACTGTCTCAGGTCGTAAAAGATGACAGAAATGTACAAATGTATACTTAATGTTAGTTATTGGAAACGCTTTAAACGATGAAAGCAAAGCTTTCTACATTTATGAGTAAAGGAATTGTAATCATAGCGTAATAGTAGTTATCACGAGAGTTTAGCCTGACTTTGGGCACCATATATTTACAATTGAGCTCTGAGCTCGAATCCCCCCAGTATCAACACTTGGCAATACATCTTAATCTAAAGTGAAAATTAGCAAAACCTATAGTAGCTTTTGAAGTACTATAATTACAAGAAGTGGCACAACACCAAGATAATAAGCCTCAGACTACATGACTAACAAGATAAATGCACCCCGGCTTAACTTTCTGAAATAGTTTTCAAGTCAAGGTGCTCGAGTGACACAAGGCAGCAGATGAGCCGCAGCTCAAAAAGATAGGGCTACAGGAATTGGACGCGTCAAATATGCTGCTGGTTATCATCTCCATCTCCAGTTTCATCAGTGAAGTCTAAGCCTACTATGCTCATCTTGCCAACGTTAACTGCAAGTTCTAGCTGTTAGGAATATGGCAGAGAAGATAATAAGGGTAGAGAGAAATCGCTTCCACGCAACAATAAAATAAGCTTAACACTGGATTTGCAAATAAAACACCAACCAGACATAGTTACATTTGTATTTGTACCTTTCCGTCGAGGAAAGATGGCTTAAGTAGGGTTTGTGTGGATGTAATCTGGTCACATTAACACAGAGAGTTGTTCGGCTGATTCTTAAATCAAAACCAACTCCATAAAAGCTTCATATCTAATTAAGTAGTCGCAGAGATTTATGCAGAAGGTTTTCATTTAGCCAGTATTCAGGAGGCAAAAAAATAAAAAATTAAAGGACGCGTCAACAGGTAGATATCTCAAATGATACCCAAGGATCACCAAGAGTTGCAGGAAATATAAGTCAAGCACAGTACTATTTTGATGAGATCAAGAGAAATTGTTTATCCGTGATATGGCACAGTCGAAAAAAATATTTCATCCACTCTTAGCATGCTGCAGATCATAACAGGGTCCACACTTTCAGAACATAATACTACAAATTGGTGCAAATAATGGTGAAATTTCCAGGTTGTATGTTTAATTGAGGTAAAGATTTGAAAAGCCTCCTTCCCTTCTTTGTCTTTTCCCTTATTAGGAAAAAGAGGGTGCAGGACAGACGGTAAACTTTGAACAGCCACGAGGAGCAGCAACACAGAAAACATACCCAAGTCATGGAACCTGACAGTCTAGAACTGTTGTTTGATATACATTATGTTACTCGGACTCTTCAAAAATGTTGTTGGGTGCATGTTGGATCCTCCAAATTCAGTGCATTTTTGGAGGATCCAACACGGGTGCGGCAACACTTTTGGAGAGTCCGAGCAACATACATATAAGAAAAGTTATTTGACATAAAATTGCTGGGCCATAACTACAAAGATTAGAGAAAGGCAAACACCATTATCAGGGTCATATTGCGGTCAGAAAGAGAAATCTTGCAAAGTGTAAAATGATTGGAATATGGTAACTTTACCAACAGCATCAATCCCGGCTAATTTGGGCATGAACTTGTTGATATGGTCCTCCGCTGTTTTACCTGCTTTCAGTGTCTCACACTCGAAAGAAACAAGAACCTTGTGCTTCTGATCCTTCTGGTCAACCATATTCACAACATCGTCCTCCCATCTAGTGATAAAAAAACACAACACAATTAGGAAAGAACAATGGAGAGAAGCCTTTAACTCATATAGCCAGCCTTAGCCCATATGTTTGATGATCATTTCTGCTACATGAATATGCTTCTTTATTCCTTATGCCTCAAGTCAAAATCGAAATTAACCTCAGCAAAAGCATTACACGGTGCGTACAGGTTTGCCGATAAAAAAAAATTGCATGGACTCAAGTAGAGTTTTCCCGAATGCAAAAAATTGCTACCAGTTCCATCTTAGTCCAAGAGCGAGGACTAGAATAAACACTAGAAGAACTCTAATAGGTTTCAGACAAAAGAAGGTATATATTTTTTTTTGCTACAGAGACGCTTTGGATTAAAGCAAGAACTTCCATTTCTAAAACACTCTTCAAAGTAATTTTCAGGCTACTCACCCATGAGCATGGTCAACATTGTGAATCCTTGCAGCATCATGTCCTCTGCACTCCACTATGACGTCCCTTTCTCTTTTTCTCTACGATACACCACAAGTAAGGAAATAAGAAAGATCAAGCTTTGTTGATCACACGCCGGTAAAATCGTAAGCTAACAAGTTAATTACAAAGAAATAATGATAATATGATTGGAAGAGAACCATAGTTAATGACTCTTACATTGTAGTCAATTATTGTGAGCTTGACCAAGCGGTAGTCCTCGCCCCTGCTGCATTCCCTTTCGCAAACCATCTCTTTCAAGGAGAAATAGAATTAGTTCAAAATCCGATTGAACACCCCATATTTGATACATAGATACACTAGAAGTGATCTAAACCTATGTCAACTACGATAAAGGAGGGTCACACTAGGTTGATGACCAGTATAAAAAAATAGTTTAACCATGACAAATCCTACGAATACAGAATTTGTAAAGAGCCAGAACGTGCTCATCTAGACACACGCTACATATAGTGGGAATAGATGCAAAAGATTTGTATGACCATAGTAGATATTTATAAGTGACCTCAATTCATCTTTCTTCTGAAACCTAATTTAATTACTTCTACTGTATCTCAATTAGTAGATTGTTAGAGATATAGTAGAAGTAACTAAATTAGGTTCCAGAAAAAAGGTGAAATAGAAGGGAGAGTTGAAACACAATTTAACTTAATTGTTCCACTTTAGTCCATAGAGAAGTTCACAAGTAAGATATAAGAAGATTTCAAAGTTAATGACATGTGTTATAAACCCAAACAACTATTTCATTTTCTCATAGCAATGATATCCGGGCCAGCTTGTAGGCATCTCGACTATTCCATCGAAGACCTTCTACTTCAAACCTGTGTGACTCTGCCCATCAAGGCTTAGCATCTCGACAATCGACAATTTTCCAGGGTACTTGCTACCTCCTACTAGTACAAGTATCATATAACTTTGCCCAACAAGACTTAGGCAGATAGAAATTAAATCACCTAGCGTTTATAAACCGAATATTTAAAAGACCTAAATGTACTTTTTTTATATTATGATGGTGATTTCTAAGCCAATGCGCACACATTGACTATTCCATCACAAGTCTGCCACAGGTACCAAGTAACTTTGTCCACCAAGGCTTAAGCAGAACGGAAGAAATCAACCTAGTATATTTTGTCTCAGGTGGAGTCCGAACCTAAGACTCCATGTTTTTCCATTCACTTTATTGACTAATAGGCGACACCCTTGGGATGTACTTAACCCAAAACACTAACCCTTATCAGTGGACGACAGAGGTAACCATTTCATTTCATGTGCAACTCGTGAGAGGTAACAAGTATCCAATAGGTTAGTCGAAGTGCACACAAATTATTTCGAACAAAAAAATAAAATAAAAACCTATGCATTCCAAATGAGGAAAAGTAGGAGTATATGATTTGTGACAAATTGAGTAATTATACCAGTGCCATGGAGACCATAACAGATAGAATGGGGAAGATGAATGAAGTGACCCGAAATTGACCCGTCTTCTAGAAGTGCTATTGATGCTACCCCTTCCATAACTTTTCCTTCCATTTCTTCTTCACCTGTAAGTATTAAAAAGTTAGTAGTTGTTTATATAAGTAATAAGTATTAACATTAAAAGAGCAAATCTTATGCACATACAAAGTTGATTAAACTTTTTACCCATTACTGCTGTGCTGCTGGAGCTATGGTGAATGTGACTATGTCACTGTGTGACTGTGTGAGAGAGAGAGAGAGAGGATGGAGAGTGTGGGTAGCCGGAGCGGTGGAAGAGGGCTATTGATGGGCCTGTAGAAAAAGGAATGGATCTAAAAGCAAGATCCACTACTGAAAGCCCATTATGGCCCACCAGAAAAATTCATGCAGATTTAGCAGAAAAATAAATAAAGGCAGTTTTTCATATATATATATATATATATACTATAATAGAAATTTATATACCTATTTTCTTTAGGTTTTGTAGTTTTCATTAAGTATCTAGATTTTTTATATAAATTGTATATAATCCCTCTTAAAAGACTCTCAGCCCATTATTAGTGTCTTCAATTAAGGGATTCAATTAAATCCTTTCCTTTTTTTTTCCTTTCCCTGATTTTTTCAGTTTGTTTGCCTAACACACTTATCCACAAATTGGTCCATTTGAAGACCAAAAATACATATGATTCTCGAGCATATATACATACAATTTTGAATTTTAAGATTTTGTGATTTGTGTTGATTGGATGTTCTAGCAAGTGATTAAGAATATCTTTTGGAGGTTATATCTCAATTTTGAGGAGAGTGATTAAGTATAGAGTTGGTTTTAGGTGAAAAACTCATAAAGAAGAAGATATTCTCAATCACTTGCGGGAATTGTATGAGAATTGTATAATAATTGTATCAGAATTGTATCTGTTACATCAATATCTAAAATATAATTATAGCATAGATGTATCATACTTGTATCATAATTGTATTTAACTTGTATTTCATACATTAATACCTAAAACAATAATGATACAATACTAACACAATTCTCATATATTTGTGATACAAACTGCGATACATTTCTGAAAAAATTGTGATACTCAAATTTCAATCACAACTCTAAACTTAAAATCTGAGATACTATTGTATTATAATTGTATTAGTATAGTATCATATATTATTTTAGGCATTAATGTATCATATACAAGTAAAATATAATTTTAATAAAATTATGACATAATTCTAAGACAATTGTGATACATTTATCATACAATTATCACACAATTCCTCCAACTTTATTTTTTTCTTGTTTCAATATGAAATTTTACGTAAAATGAACTCTAAACTTAACAGATTTCCTTCAAAATTGAGATATAAACTATAAGGTATATTCTCCATCATTCTTAAGAACACCCCAAACAAATCACAAATTCGTAAAATTCGATTATTGAATTCAGAAATTTAAAGCTTTTTAATGGATGTCGAGGGAGAACCCTTTGCTGTGCAATTTTAGAGACAAAATTTTCGCCGTTCTCATTTACTTTGTGAGAGAAGTATCGATTTTGGATGATAAGTATAAGGAAGAGAGAATGGGATGTAAAATCTTTTAAAAACTAGATGAAATTCGAATTTTTAGGAGGGAGTTGATGAAAGAGAGAGAATGAGATGCTAAATTTAAAGAATCTTCTATTTTCTTCTTTTTATGGTTTCGTACATAAATGATAAATATAGATATAGAATGTAATTAAGTACGAATTTAAATAAAAACGGTAAATAAGTTCTACTATAGTATAGCTAGGTAAATTTCTCAAAAATAAAAGCACGATTAAAGAGAAAAAAGACACACATAGGTAATATAAACTAGTTGGAATTAAAACTCAATCCTAGGAGTTCCTAAACTTTTTTGTAAGAGATTCGCATGCCTAGAGAAAATGTTGAAAACTTAAAATATCGACTTCTTGGAATGAAATAGTTTCATATAGAACAAAATGGATAGTAAGAATTCATATGATTTGGAAGATCTAAAATTAAATATAGTATTATTTATTAGCAACAACATAATAGAGGTAGTCACCCAATCTTGATTAATCCTAAATCTTATTCAAATCCAATATAGTACCTACTAATACATAAGAAATGACCGGAAACGCCCTTTCTTTCAAAGGGAGGAAGATGGATTATTCGTATTTCATTTGATGATCAAAGGCGAGTTAAAAGTTGAGTAGAGGGAATTCTAAAGATTTCCATAGGGAAAAATAGAGATGTCTCATGCGTTACCCATAATATATGGAAGTATCAACATGATTTCATCGAGTCATTCGGTCTGAATGCTACGTGAATAACATAAGCTTCTCAGGACAAAATGATAGGACTAACTTTCCTTACCTAATAACATCTTAATCTGCGGTTTACGAATAAGAAATAGGAGTATTTAACCGAGCAGTGGTCAGTAAGCGGAGAAAAAATCCCACAAGCTTGAGGGATAATAGTTGTTCACACCTTCAATATTGTATTAGAGCATTTGGATATCTCACTCGAGTCTCATTATCATATATTAACAGAAATATTTTTATGTGGTTGGTACAAGAAAAAAAATTTAATTAACGTACATCTTATGTGACATGTCAAATATAAAGAAATGAAATGGAAGTGTTAATATTTTTCTAATAGTTGAAACTGTATTTTAAATCTTGAATTTGCCTCTTCTGTAACCAGCAAAGTCAGAATTTCTGTCCAACAAGGCACCCTTAAGATTGCCCAAGTGAAAGTGTAGGACTCACTCTTTATGCATATTCTCATTTTGTTATGAAAGGGAAAAAAGTTAGTGATGTATTTTCAGTTTATGCTATGTTGTATTGTGATGCAGCTCTAGAAATGTTCAATGAGTTTGCGAGCAGAGAAAATATTAAAGAAGTTGGTCTTCTTCTTTAAATCCTATGCCAAAGTAAACGACTGGCATTAGACGAGTTTTTGGTTTTTGGTCAATATTGTCCCTTATCTTTGAGGGTAAGTCTATTTTGGTCCCTCAAATATAGTCCTAAGTTAAGTATGCTAAAGTAGAGCACCTTTAGTCTCACTGACACAATGTGTTCAAAAACTAACGGTATTACCCAATTCTAATTCATGAAGCAAGCAAAATGTTTCCTCTCCTTTTACTGGATAATGCAAATTATCACTTTAATTCCTCATTTTTTTGATAATGTCTTCTAAAATTTGACCTTGAAAATATCCCCTTCTGTGCCAGTTTTCAACGAGTAAACGACACTGTATAGCCGCTGTAAAAATAATAGCCGAAAAAATGAATAATATTTGTGTGTGTGTATATACGCGCGCGCACACACACATATATTTTGTATGTTAATTAATATACAAAATTATACAAATGTTATATACTTTTTCTGTTACCAGATGTAAATAGTTTCTGGCACGGGCTAAAAGTGATGATACAACCTGGTTATTCGTTTGCTTCAATAATATACCTAGAAGTGATCCTGGCAGCTCTATTTTTTTTTTTTTAATTTTAAATTTTCTTTTTGGAAAAATCAACCGAAATTTTTAAATGTATATATATACAAAAAAAATACAAATTTTATACATTTTTTTGGCTATTATTTTTACAGCGGCTAATACAGTGTCATTTTCTCATTGAAAACTGGCACAAAAGGGGATATTTTGAAGGTCAAAATTTTAAAAGACATTATCTAAATGAGGAATCGGAGCAGAAGATTTGCTTTATTAATCAGAGTTGGGGAACACCATTAGTTTTTAAATATATTGTGTCAGTGAAACGTAAGGTGCTCCACTTTAGCATACTTAAGGGACTAAATATGCTCAGAGTTATATTTGAGGGACCAGAATAGACCTATCCTCAAATATAAGGGACAATATTGGTCAAAAACTCGAGATTAGACACTAATTAAATTCTTAGAATTTGGATAGTGACAATTGATAAAGCTGACGGAACTCGAGTTATTATATTATTATTTTATTTTATCGTGTCCAATCAATTGATATCACATATTTACTATGGTAGCATCCAACATATTATTGAGAATAGATTATTAACCTAAGGTCATTTGGATGGTGGAAAAAGGGAAAACAATCTCGAGGAATTATTTGGGGCTTTTATATCCGTACTTACTTTTTGTGCCACATTTTAATTTATACTCGCTCTCTAAAAAAAATTGCATATGTACCCGCTTTTGCGCATAACTTCAGCATGCGGGGCTGAAGTAGTAAATGCAATCACGCAAAACTTCAGCATTCTAGTAGACGGGCCTGAAGTAGCTTGCGAACTTCAGCTCTAGTAAATGGGGAACTTCAGCTCTAGAGCTGAAGTTTTTGTCTTTGTAAATGGGGAACTTCAGCATACGGGGCTGAAGTTCCCCAGTTATAAAGACAAAAACTTCAGCATACTTCAGCTCTAGAGCTGAAGTTTTGTCTTTTATAAATGGGGAACTTCAGCAGACGGGGTTGAAGTTCCCAAGTTATAAAGACAACAACTTCAGCATACGATGCTGAAGTTCCCCATTTACAAAGACAAAAACTTCAGCATACATGGCTGAAGTTCCCAAGTTATAAAGACAACAACTTCAGCATACGATGCTGAAGTTCCCCATTTACAAAGACAAAAACTTCAGCATACATGGCTGAAGTTCCCAAGTTATAAAGACAACAACTTCAGCATACGGGCTAAAGTTCCCCAGTTTACAAAGACAAAACTTCAGCTCTAGAGCTGAAGTTCCCAAGTTATAAAGACAACAACTTCAGCATACGGGCTAAAGTTCCCCAGTTTACAAAGACAAAACTTCAGCTCTAGAGCTGAAGTGCTGAAGTTGTTGTTTTTATAACTTGGGAACTTCAGCTCTAGAGCTGAAGTTTTGTCTTTGTAACTGGGAAGCTTCAGCCCTGTATGCTGAAGTTGTCTTTATAACTGGCGAACTTCAGCTTAACTGGTGAACTTCAGCTCAGCGAGGGAAAGAAGAGTTGAAGTTATTTAAAAAGTGGGTACAAGTTAAAAGTTTTTAAAAAAGCGAGTATAGGTTAAATGGGGGCGACCAAATAGGGTGCCCACGCAATTTTTACGAATTATTTTATCCCCTGTTTGATTATGGCCTATGTGTATTAATTAGGAGTATTATTATTTTTAACCCGCGTCAGAAACTATTTACATTTGGTAGCCGAAAAAGTGTATAAAACTTGTATAATTTTTGTAAATAACATACAGAATATATATATATATATACAAACAATATATAAATTTTATACATTTTTTCAACTATTATTTTTACATACAGTGTCATTTTTCCTATTAAAATCTTATTCAAATATTATTTTATACTAAAATGATCCCATGTAAAAGATAGAATATCCCCAACTCATGGGATATCCTTGTCCATCCCATCCTAGTAACCAAACAACCCCTAAAAGTAAATCCAATACTCGATTAGGCCAAGTGAGCAACCCTGTCTCTCCTAGCAACTTAGTCACAGAATATTTCTCCTATTAAGTCACATGATTGCATAAAATATTTTCTACCCTGACAACTTAAATACAAGTAAAAGTCTGTAAGTGGAAAACTTGGTAGAAGAAAAAGAATTTTTGCATATAGCAATTGGATCTCATGAATCATACAAGTAGTTGTGGGACATTATCACAAAAATCTCCATAAATCTAAATTGATAGAGATAATTAAATCAATTAATAGAAGTTGAAAATGTGGGTTATGACAACAATATAAATAAAAAATGATTCAATATTTTTAAGATAAAAAAGAATGATCTCTATATCTAAGGGGGCCAAAGGTAGGAGCTTTTCAACATGGCCTGCATCCTAGTTTTTCTTCTCATATCAGCTCCTATTTACCAATGGCAAATGAGTAGAGCATTTTGTGCCCCCTAAACAATAGTGACAATAAGCTAAACCCCAGCTAAGAGGCCAAAAAGAATGTCCTTTTATCTCCGGTCAACGAAAATAGATGAACTTCTTACAGACTTAAAGAATAAATTTTATACCAATGCTAGAAATGCAGCTTCTCTTCATAGAAGTGAGCCAAAGCAGCAAATCCGATAACCTGAATATACCTGACCAAATTCAGTCAGTCTAAGAATCTCCTTATCAATTGGATCTTGAAGTTTCCTAGCCAAAAAGGTTCATTCGGATTCCTGCTTTGTGTTTTGTCCTTGAAGTATAATCCATTGATTACTCCAATATGTGGCAATTCTTAACAAAATCGTTGGAGTAGTCTACATACTTGGTCCAAAAAGGACGGAGATGCTCGAAGCCTAACTCCAGCCAAGGTTTGGACTGGCCATTGTAATGAATTACAGCAGCCTTCTTAACGTTCTCAATGTTGGACTTATTCTGATAGCCCAAGCCAAGCATGTGCCATGAGGGGTCAATGGGGTGAACGTGACCTTTGAATGCGATCAAAGCAGGAGGTAGTGTTCCAAGCTTCCACATTGTCAATTTTGATTTCAGATTCTACAAAAGATAAAGAGGTCAAGGAAGTCAATTTATAGCACATGCTTTACTATTCTTTACAAGATAGTCTAATCACCCAAATCTAAGTATACACCAACACCATTAGGGGATGATATGCAAACTGAAGAATTGGTGTCCTGCTTTCATGCAGCTTGTATCTTCAATAGTTAAAGACAGTGACAAACAACAAAGAACTCTTGAACATAAAAATTACAGCTTTTAAACCTATTAATCAAAAAAAATTCTAATGTAAAACACGAAAGTAGAATAGTAAATTTAAACGCACACAAACCAAGAAGTGAATGCTGAATTAGGACATGCTAGTGTGATCGAGAAGAAAATTTCAGAAGGAAAAGCTAAATAAGTCACAAATTAGACAAGAAGCATACAAGAAATGAAAAATGTCAATTTCATTGAATGATAAAAAATTACACCTATTGCATGATTAGAGAACTAATCCATAGGTATAGGAATTCATACAATTGAAAAAATAGTAAAAAATCATTAAGCATGTGGGATCGGACTACCTCTTTAAGCCATGAATGGTAAGTGTCTCTTATATTTGTCTTTCTCCATGCATGTAAGTCAAAAACGTTCATCCCATAAGCCCATGCACACTCTTCAGGGTTTAAATGTTTTGCTATGAGAGGATGAGAAAAGTTAAAGTAGTTTCTGAATCGCTTTGACATCACCCACTCATCGTCTCCTTTACAGGTCTCAATAGCTCCATTCACCTTTCCCTTAAGGTCAATGTCCCACAATGGAGACAAGTCGCGCTGAATTACGACATCGTCATCCAAGAAAACCACTTTATCAAGGTTGGGGAAGAGCTGCGTATAGAATCTCAGATTAGTATTGGAAAAAAGAGAGACTGTATATCTACACAAACTAGAGGTCGGAAAACAAGATTACGTGAGAATTAAATAATAAAACTAGGTAATAGCAAGGAGAAAAAGGAAAAAAGAAAAAAGAAAAGTGTTGCTTCTGCATAGAATAAAAAGAGCAAATGGGGCTGCAACACTTGCAGTCTTAGGTGGGACATTTCAAAATAGCATTTCACAACGTAAAATTAAGATATTGGCTCAACAACAAATTCAGATCTGGGGCTGATAGTGTTTGTCCATACTGCTTTGGTATCGAATCTGAAATTAGCATTGAAATTGCTAGTTGTAGACATGTGTAATGTAGTTCTATACAAAACATAGATATCCAATCCTATTAGCATGCACATGAAATGTGAATGATTTGTGGAGCACAACAATCTGTATCCTTTAGCTATACAATTTGGATAAGCATTAAACTGAAGTTCTACAGGCTCCAGTCATGTATCTATAACAGATAAACAAAAATAAAATAAAAAGATTAAAGAAGCCTCAAATGTCAGATAACATATGTAAATAAAACAAAGAAGAACATCCAAATGTCAGATAAACTTAGCTAAACCCATTTTCTTGAAAGCTGATCGAATTAGCTTAGGTTGATCGATAGAACAAAGAACATTCAAAAGACCAAATTTAAGATATTGGCTCAACAACAAATTCAGATCTGGGGCTGATAGTGTTTGTCCATACTGCTTTGGTATCGAATCTGAAATTAGCATTGAAATTGCTAGTTGTAGACATGTGTAATGTAGTTCTATACAAAACATAGAAATCCAATCCTATTAGCATGCACATGAAATGTGAATGATTTGTGGAGCACAAAAATCTGTACCCTTTAGCTATACAATTTGGATAAGCATTAAACTGAAGTTCTACAGGCTCCAGTCATGTATCTATAACAGATAAACAAAAATAAAATAAAAAGATTAAAGAAGCCTCAAATGTCAGATAACATATGTAAATAAAACAAAGAAGAACATCCAAATGTCAGATAAACTTAGCTAAACCCATTTTCTTGAAAGCTGATCGAATTAGCTTAGGTTGATCGATAGAACAAAGAACATTCAAAAGACCAAATTTAAGGCGCCTTGCTTAACCAATAAAAACTTTAACTCGGTTTTCATACTTAGGTCAATCTGTTGACTCTACTTTTATCTTGAAAAATCTTTTCGTGGGTGGATTAGACCAAAACCAGTGGTCACCCAATAGAGTACACATGTACATGTGCCAGTGAGAGAGGAAAGGATGTAAGGCTTTTGGACTTCACTATTTCATCCTTAAAATTCCATCGTAAAACAGAAGGCAATAATGTCGGATGACAAAGTGTTACCTCTGGCAAATATATGCGAATATGATTGAGCAAGGAAATATATTTTGGACTTCTAGCCTGTAGTTTTGAGGCAAAAGATCGTGGACTTGTATCACTGAGATTGGCTCCTAGTACATGATTTCCATGGTAGTATTTCCGAATCCCATAATGGCCCTCAACTGCTTCAAGCACTGGAATATTTTCTCTGGTTAACCAGTCAAACTGATGAATACCTCTAACTTCCACAATAGCAGGAGAGACAGGATTCAGAGCAAACCAGGAATGCATCCCTGCATATGTTTTCTTGTCAGTGATGACGTGGAAAACAATCTTTTCAGGCTTTAGAGATGACCGCACGGCAGAATTGACCACAACTGAAGCAGCTAGGATGTTATCAGTTGACAATACAAAATGGTGCAACAACTTCTCAGAAAGCAGAGGGAGTAGTTCTGGTGAAGGCAACTGTCTGCGTGCATGAGCATTAGATGAGTACTCATCAGTCAACCGCAGCGAAAGACAGTGAATGCCTTTTGGAACTGCACTTGCAGCAAAGTGTTTATTCATGAGCTCCGCAAATTTTGATTCCCTGATCTCCCTTTCAGATCTATCCATCTGCAAAATAGTAAATTATTAGATGAAGCAAAAATTAGCTATGAAGTACATATACTTCATCACAATGCATACACAAGCATTAAAGGAAGCAATACTAAATATCAACCTAAAAGTGATTCACAAGCTCATTGTACAAAGGGAGATAACAACACGAATCATTACGAAGCATGAAAAGGAAGATAACAATATGAATCATTTTCCTCAATCACAAGAACAACAAACCCATGCCTAAAAAGAAGAAGGGATTGTCCGCAAATATTGTGCCACTCAAAACCAAAGTGCGGGACTGGAGGCAAGTGTGTCATAAAGCCAAATGAACAGGCCAAGTTAATAAATCAATTAAACATGAAGTCACGAACAATTGAAAAATGGAGAAGAACGGTTATTTGCACATACCATTCCCTTCAGCATCAAAGCAACTTCTTTTGCATTGTACTTGTTATTTTTCATTTCAGAAACAAGTTGACTATAAGACTCTGGGAGCTTCAAGCCAGCTGGCACTTCTTCAGAATTCACTTGATTGAGGATCTTAACAAAATCCTTAACCAACCTCTGCTGAAATAGCAAAGAACGATAAAGGCTTGGATTAAGGAAATGTATTCTGCATTACTAGATAAATGCTTAATACAAACCAGCAACAAATGACACAGAGGGAAGTTTATTTACTTTTGAATCATCAGTACGTCCAAGAAGCTTTGGTCCCAATCGTCTGCCTAAACAACCTGAATATATCAATGAATAAAGAATGAAGTTAAGGTTTGTCACTACGTTAGTTAAATTGTAACAATGAAAGGTGGCGCTGTGATTTAACTAAACAGAAATACAGAAGTAAAATTGAGCAACCAAAAGAAGCAGCAAGAACAAGCATCATAACCAAATCCAACAACACAGACCAAACAGGATTCTTACACACACTGGTACTTTAATGTGGGTCCCAAACCCGAAAAGAATCTGACCAGGAAAAGCTTCTTCTTTTTTCTTCACTACAGAACAGAAAAAATAGCATTCAAAGACATCCAAGAGAAACTGAAAGACAAGATTAGTCGATGCGATGAGCAGATACTTAGGCTGCATGGGCCAGAAACCACCATTTTCTAGACTCTAAGAAATGCAGATAGGTAGATACCACATAAGCGAACTACTAAAAATAGCACTAAGCCACCCCCCACACCCCCCCCCCCACCCCACACACNCAAACCAAACAAAACAAAACAAAAAAACCCCAATCCTCAGTCCTCTTGCACGCATAGACATCCATGATTTGAACTCAATCAAGTCTTTGCTACCAAAGTTGAAGAACAAAAGTACATACACAATCTTTTTGAAATGGTAAACATTTGTAGAATGACACAAAAAGAAATGTCAAGGACTGCAATAAGTTTTTATAACTCATTTATGAGTATCTGCATCCTTTCCTTTTAAGGGTGCATTTGCCATCAAGCTGAAGACTTGACTAAGCTAGGGAAAGAAAGAACTCAACTTTCCCCATATTTTACACAATCCAAATGTCAAAGTAATCAACACGACTTCAATATCATCCAAAACGATCCAAACTAAAAAATAAAAATGACTTTACTGCATCATTGATGAACAATAACAACAAGAAGTGTGCCTCAATCCCAAACTAGATGGGGTCCGCTACATTGCTGATGAAAGTCGTCAACAAAAAAAAGGAATCCCAATTCAGCTCTACAAACAACAACAGCTCAGCCTCAAACAAGTTGGGGTCGGTTATATGAATCTTCACTGACCACGTTACTCCATTTAAATCATCTCATTCTAAAAGTATACGTCTCCGAAGGTTAAACCACTCCTAGAAAGCATAATTGCAATTCAACTCTAATAAATTTTAAGCTAACCAACAATCAGAAAAGGACATCAAATCCAATCAAAAGGAATCATCAACGGTGCAAAATACATCAGGACCGGCAAGTTAATTGCAAGGTCAATGGGTGATCTAGCTCACATTATCATAATGGAAATAACATCATCATCATAATCGTCAACAATAACAACTAAAACAACTATACCTCAATCCAAACATTATCATAATGGGAAAGAGAGTAGTTTTTAAGTACCAAATGAGGAGCACTTGTTGACACCTTCAAGGGTAACAACAGCAGTGAGAATGAAGATAAATGGCAACAAGAAAGCTAAGATAAGTATTGTATGAAATAGTGTTCTGTAGGAGAAGTGGCGAGCTGCTACTTTGATCTTCATCAATTCACCAAACCCTCCATTGCTATTGCTGCTCGATATTGTTATGCTTCTCATGCTAGGTGAGAAGTGCAGCTGCATCTCTTCTTCCTCCCTGCTTCTCCACTTTAACTTTCCCTATTCCTCTCACCACCCAATCCAACCACCTCAATCCTTAAACAACCCAAATATAATGATGCTATTTTTGTCAACATCAGATCCAACAATACAGCAAATTTAACAATCTTTATAATATTTCCAGACACCCTTTATTTCCCTTTGCCTACAAATCAAAACTTGCTAAACCCCATAAAATGGAAGATAAAATAAGGATTCTTGAATCGTACAACGGTGTTGTGTCACTATTGGATCCAAAAATACAGCAAATTTAAATATCTTGATAATATTTTCAGACACCCTTTTTCTCCTTTTCCTCAAAATCAAAACTTGCTGAACCCCATATTAAATGGAAGACAAAAAACGGATTCTGGAATCAGTATGTGAAATGATCTGTATAGCTATATTCTATGTATGTAACGAACGAATTAAAGAATGAAAATTTTCAAATCTGATGAATTGCTAGTCTCTCCCATTACCTGATATTGGAAGATTGAAGAGAAAGAGAGAGGGAGGAGAATGTAATTGGAATTTTCCTATTTCTGTGTGTTTTGTGTGTTCTTTCTAATTTTGATTTGGTCAATGGTAGTACTATTTCCTCTCCACGTTAGAAAATATTCTTTTTATTAAAAAGAAAAAAGAAGGGGGGAGGGGGGAAGAGAGAGAAGAAAGAAGAAGAAAAGGAATGAGGAAAAAGGATTATATGGTAATAAGTCGTTTAATGTGAATTTTAATTGCTGAAATTTACTAAAAAGCATGTGAACTAGTTCAATAAGTTCATTTCAAAAAGGAAAAGGTCTAAATTTGCTTGTATACTATCTTGAATTGTTTAAGTTTATTTTTTATTACATTTTTTGTCCACTATAACTTTATAATTAATAAATTATCTCGTATTTATCTCTATCACTAAATGGGCCGACTCTATGTGTCGATACACTTCGAGAAAAAAAAACTTTTATTGATTGTATAAAATTACCATCAGGTTGAAAGTTTTTTTTTTTTGGTGCGAAAGATAAGCTTGCATTAAATTAAAACATAATACTTATAGAGAGGGGGATGCGTGTGCATCCGTTGTTGTCTTATGCATAGTGTTATAATTACTACTAATATTACAGAAAATCGTAACAATAGCCGCACGGCTAACAAAATGATTTTCATGTGCATTGGGGACACTTTGTTGTTGCTGCGTGTGACCCACATGTTGTTCTTCGATTTGAACATGCGATACTTGTGTCATTGGGACTGTGTATGTGCGTCTGTATCTCACTGTGCCTGCTCGATCCATATCCAAAAGGTGCTCCACAAAAAGAGGTGGCTTCTCAAAAAGAGTACATTGTTGTTCATCCATCATACTGCATCCTTTCTTGGCTAGGCAGTCAGCCACCATGTTACCCTCCCTGTAGGTGTGTGCGATAGTGGTACTAGGTCCTTGCTCCAGGAGGTGCCTGCATTCCACAAGTATATTAGTATGCACTAGATTATCATGTCTTAACATTGTTATTACCTCAGAAACATCAATGTTTATTTCTAATGGAAATAACTGTAGTCAGTGGGCCATTTCCAAACCTTGCAAGAGAGATTTTAGTTCTGTATGAATAATGCTCGATGCTCTTAATGTCCCATAGAACCCAATTACCCATTTGCCATTGTCATCTCGTATTAAACCCCCTATCCTAGCCATATTTGTTTTTGTTGAGACTGCCCCATCGGTGTTTAGCTTGAATGCCCTAGATTTTGGAGACAACCATTTAACAGGAGTTAGTGGTAGGATTTTTGGAGGCATAGTATTAGTGGCTAGGTAGGTGTATTAGTGTTTGCTGAGTTATTTGGTTCAAATGTAGTGGTTGGGTGGTATTATTGAAGCTTATGTTGTTGCGTTGGAGCCATATATTCCAAAGGGTGTAGGTGAAGTATATTTTATGGTTCATGTGGTAGGGTATAGGAGGCTTTGTGTTCAGTAGTTGTTTGATCCATATTTCCGGTGGGGAGTATTTCCCTATGGACCTGATGAACCATTGCATTTGCAAGTGTGTCCAAATGTGTCTTATTGAGGGGCAGTGCAAGAATAAGTGAGTGATGGATTCTACACTGTTGTGGCAAGCTTGATATTGGCCATCAAGTGTGATACCTATACGGTGGAGGTATTTTGTTGTGGGAAGTCGTTTGTGAACTATCATCCAGATGAAAGTTTTGTGTTTTGGTAGTATTGGTAGCCGCCAAATCCAATGATAATTTTTAAGGTTGTTATGGCTATTGAGACCTTTGTGAAGAAGCTTAGTGTACATAGTACGTACTGTGAATTTGCCGGTGGGTGAAAATGCCCAGTATGGGAAATCTGGTTTAGTTGTATAGGTTGGAATTGTAATGCCGTTAATAATATTTTTGATGTCAGTGGTCAAAGTGAATGGCATGGCCTCCCAGTTCCATTGGTTGTTGATTCTGTAGGAGTCTATAGTTTTAAATATATGGGTTGCTGGGATTGGCCCATTTATGATGGATCTGGAAATAGTGTTTGGTGCCAGCCATGCAGAGTTCCAAAAGTTCAGTTGTGAATGGGAGCCAGGGTGCCATTGGATTCCAAGTTGACAATTTCTCCACCCTAGTATGATATTCTGCCATGTATTGGAAAGAGTATTCCACTATCGTTTGTTAATGTTTTTTTGTGATTAGTGTGGTTGCCCATAGTTGGTCAGTTGCATGGAAGAGTCTCCATACTAGTCCAGCAAGGAGTGAGTCATTTTCTGCTGGATACCCAGTCCTCCTATGTTTTTGGGTGTTGTGACTAGACGCCATTTAATAAGGTGTAACTTTTGTTGTTGATTTGTGGTACCCCAAAGAAAATCACGCATGTATTTTTCCATTTTATGAATTATTCCTTTAGGGATTGAAATGTATTGCATCACGTGGTTGAGAAAAGTATAAAGGGTTGATTTGATGAGTGTTACTCGACCAGGTAGTGAGAGGAACCTATTTTTCCCTCTCGCAAGTTTATTTTTGAAATTATCCAGAAGGAATTGGAAGTCCGTTTTAGTAGGCCTTTTTTGGAGCATTGGAAATCCCAAGTATTTTCCAAAGTGGTGTCTTTCCTTCATGCTGAAGCAGTTCAGGACGTCGTTTATATGTTGTGGCGAACAGTTTCTAGAGAAAAAAATCTTTGATTTTTGGAAGTTGATTATTTGTCCTGAGATGGTTGTGAAGTTGTTAATAATGTCGATTATTGAATTGTAACTCTTAGGAGTAACTTTGGATAGTAAGATAATATCGTCCGCGAAAAATAGATGAGAAAGTTGCGGCCCATTTGATGATAATTGTAGTGGTTGCCAAAGTAGGTAGTCTACTGACTGGAAGATAGTCCTAGATAGTCGTTCGAGGCACAGAATAAAGATGTATGGTGAAAGCGGGTCGCCTTGTCGAATTCCTCTTGACGGTTTAAAGTAATTAGTTGGTGAGCTATTTATTAAAATAGAGATAGAAGAGGTTGTAATACAGGACATAATGAGGGTTATTAGTTCTATAGGTATGTTGAAGTAGTGAAGTGTTTCTTTTATGAAAGACCATTCAAGCTTATCAAAAGCTTTTTCTAAATCTAATTTGAGGAGCATGTGTCCTAATTTCCCAGTTTTCTTTTTTCTTAAATGTGTAAGGATTTTCCGAACAATTATTGCATTGTCCGATGCTCTCTTCCCCTGTTGGAAACTGGACTGTGTGGGTCCTATAATTTGTGGGAGATAGGTCTTCAGTCGATTGATGATAATTTTAGTAATTAACTTATAAATTGTGTTGCATAAACTAATTGGGCGATATTGAGTGATGGACGTTGGGTTTTTAATTTTAGGGATAAGGCACAAACAGGTCCTGTTGATTCCTTCAGGAATTTGTTTGGATGTAAAAGCTTGGTGGAAACTGGATGTTACTACATGTCACACAGTATGCCAATATTTTTGGAAAAAAAAAGGGTGCAAACCGTCTGGTCTGGGTGCCTTAAAGGGATGGAATGAAAATAGAGCTTGGTGTAATTCTTGCATGGAGAGGGGCTCGGATAGACTGTGGGCTTCATCCAATGTTAATATGTTAGTGTAATCTGCTCGATAGTGTGTCCTACGATAGAGTGTGCTTTGTAGCATATAATTATTGGTAATATGTAGTTATGGCATTATTTATTTGTGTTGGATCAACAATTCAATTACCACCATTATCTTTTAGAGCGTTAATGCGATTACGCCTATGACGTTGTATCATGGACATGTGGAAAAACTTTGTGTTGGAGTCTCCATCGGTTAACCAATTTAGTCTTGATTTGAGCTTCCAAAAGTCCTCCTCTTGT
The DNA here is from genome assembly GCA_005239505.1 of Nicotiana paniculata. Lineage (NCBI taxonomy): Eukaryota > Viridiplantae > Streptophyta > Magnoliopsida > Solanales > Solanaceae > Nicotiana > Nicotiana paniculata. The sequence goes on from ML313809.1 coordinate 43,993, forward strand.
TTGAGGATTATACTAAATTCATTTGTTAGAACAATTTCAAGGTTTTGGAGGAAAAATCTCGTAGGATAGTGAATTGATTTTTGGATGCCCTTGATTCGAGCCAATATTTTTCTTTTCTTTTGAAAAATGTTTCCAAAAGTATGTTGATTCTATTGAATGGCATTTTGTTGGAATGAAGCAGTTGCTTGTATAAAAGTAGTTGTGTTTTGCCATGATTGTTAAACTACAGATATGAAAGTGGGATGATTAGTCCACATTGTTTCCAATCGAAAGATAGGCTTCCTAGGCTGATTTTTAGGTTGGAGTGTGACTAGTAGGGGACAATGATCAGAGTAAGTTCTTGGAAGATGTTGTACTTGGGCCTCTAGGAAAATATTAAGCCAATCGTAGTTTCCCAGTAATCTATCAAGTCGTTCCAAAATAGTATCTCCTAATCGTCTTTTATTAGTCCAAGTGAATTTGCTACCCTCAAAACCCAGGTCTAGCAAATTACAATAGTTAAGACAATCAAGGAAAGCGTCGACTCTATTATTATTAATAGGATTACCTCCAAATTTTTCCGTTGCCTTAGTAACTTAATTAAAATCTCCTCCAAGCAACCAAGGCCCGTTATAATTATCATGCACAGTTTTTAAGTTATTCCATAATTGAGTTTGTGCTATAGTAGAGTTATTTGCATAAATAGAAGAAAACAATCATTTAGAGGGGTTTGGCCATACCTGGACCATGCAGTGCATTTCCTGTGTGGTCAGTGTAACATCATCAATTTTGACTAACTCTTCATGCCATAACAACACCATCCCACCAAACAGCCCTTGTGCTTCAACTTGTACCATGTTAGAGAAATTAAAATTACTTTTTAATGTTGAGTGGTCATTCATTCGAGTTTCTAAGAGGACCGCCATGACATGTCTGTAGTTGTCTAGGAGTGACCTAAACTGCCTTCTAAATTCGTTATTATTAGACCCTCTACAATTTCAGACAATTACATTCATAATGGGTTGTGGGTTTATGGGAGTGTCTATATCTGCATATTCAAGCTGAGTTCCCATAACTGGATGGACTGGGCTCGCCGGGAGTAAGGTGGGAATGACTACTAGTGAGTAATTCCTTTCCTGGGCATTGTGAGTTGGACGGAGGTTGATACTGCATGTGAGAAGTTCGGGGGGCATTTGAGTATGAATTTTTTTCGTACTGCTCCTTGATGCCGTACAGATAGAACCCCTTTAGCCATATGAATTATGTCTTGGTTTCCCTCATTTCCTCCATTATTTGTGCTAGTTCTAACCTTGTTTGTTCTCCTAGCTCGTTGGGCGATGGAGGTGGTGTTGGAAGTGGGATCAGTGTTGATGATGAGGGGCTGGAAGGTGATAGGATCGTGTTTGGTGGTGGGAAGGTTTGCATGTTCTGGAACTATGGAGCAAAGATTTGGCCCGTGTGATGTTGTGGGTAAAAGTGAAGGTTGCCCATTATCTTATGGAATTTGTATAGAGGTGGTGTTGGAGGGTTGTTCCAGGGTGAGATCAGGGAGGATGATGGTTGTGTGTGCTCAACCATTAGTGGAGTATGGATGGTTGGCCATCGGCCAGATGAGTTGGATTTTGGACTAGAAGAATTATTTCTTGATTGTTCAGTTCCATCATGAAGATGAGTGCATATGTCTGTAGCCCCGTTTCCAATCACGACATTAAAGGGTACTCCAGTGGTGGAGTCTGTGATGTGTAGATGAGAGGTGTGGTGGGGTTGGGGTGTGGAGGACCATTCATGATTAATCTTGGTAAGTGAAAGAGTTGGTTGTTTGTTGGTAGAGGAGAGGAGTCGTGAGTTAGTCAAGGACGAGGCATTTGCTAGAGATGGTGGAGACTGGTTTATAGTATGGTCGTTCAAAGTTTTGAGGGAGGGTGCATGCACAGAATTGTTTGCAGGATGTATGTTTATGGGTGAGTGTTGTTGGCTTGAGTGCAATTTGGTGGAAGTAGACGTAGGTGCAAATGATTGTGTATCACATGGCCCAGAATTATGCTCTTCCTATGACATGGATGGAGTGTTTTGTGTGATTGGAGAAGGGAAGTCTAGGATTGGCTGGGGGAGGGCGGCATGCAGGGTGACGACGTCCAACTGTGCACTAAGGGATTGTGTGGAGATTTGATCAGGTCGGTTGTGTGATGTGGCATTCGTAGGGGGCCCTAGAAGTGGAGTTACGCCAACTGGTGGGGCTAAGGAGGGAGGGGGGTGATAGGGAGTGAGTCTTAGGGGTTGGGAGTGTAGGGGAAGGATGGTTGAGGTCCATGTAATTGGACTCAAGTGCCATGTTATTATGTTGTGGGCTTAGATGAGGCGTGTCTAGTGTAGTCATATTACCTTGGGATTGTATTACATTGGCGGGCCTAAGTGACTTAACAGGAGAGATTGTTATGTGTAGATTAGGCCTGCATTTGGGGTCCAGTTTGGGACTGAGGCCCAATATGGGTAGATGCATGACTAGGTTCTGGCAGGTCTGGATGGTCTAACATGTCAAAAGGATTATTGGTTGTTAATGTATTTTCAAGGGTATTGGGCCATGCTTGATGGGTAGTAGGGTTAGATGACAAACCTGAGTTGTCCTGACACTTAGAGACGACCACCGACTTACCTTGCTCCATGTGTGTCAGTGGTTGGTGTAGCATCGGTGTGAGGCGCTTGTGTTACAAGTTTGTGTGAGGGTTGCTTCCCGGTGTGGTGATAGTGTGTTTTCTTAGGATAAGTAACAGTTTTCCATTCGAAATTCAGCGTGGTGTTAGGTGTTTTTGGTATTAGTGTGGTGACAGGGGTTGGGGGTAGAGAGCTTAGTGATGGAGTGGCAGAGAATGAGCAGTTCCAGCTTGCATGCCCAAAGCGGCCACATTTTGTGCACAGTAGGTTAAGGCCTTCATAAAGATGACATGTTTGTGTGAGCCAATGTACACATGTGTCTTGAGAGGTTTTTCAAGCGGCACCTCGATGCAAATACGTGCATAACTGCCTCTTGATGTAGTAGTTGTACAAGCATCAACCTTTAATAGTTGTCCAAGCTTGTTACCAACCTTTTTGAGGATTTGAAAATCATAGAACTCAGTGGGAAGTTCTGGTAATCTCTCCCAGAGTGCAGTACGTCAAGGGAAAAAAGAGATTTTCCTAACGATAAGAATAATAATTAGATTAATATCAAACATAGGTAAGCTTGATCAATTTCAAATAATACATTAGCAAATTTAATTCTTTTCTCTTTGAAAACTCAAACTTCTTATTAAAAATGAAAATCTAAATTACATCTATTATACTTTGAGGTTACTCGTACATCGCTCCCTTTATGTTATCCAATCATCTAATTTGCATGTGTGAATTTTTTAAAAAAAAATTATGTTTATATTTCTATTTTTGATTATAATTTAAAATTATCATGTTATACTTCAGGTTGATGCTCCATAAAAATTAAAAAGAGATAATTTACTAACAAAATTTCAAATAGTACATTAACAAATTTAATTCTTTTCTCTTTGAAAACTCAAACTTCTTATTAAAAATGAAAATCAAAATTACATCTATTACACTTTGAGATTACTCGTACATCGCTCCCTTTATGTTATCCAATCATCTCATTTTGCATGTGTGAATTTTTAAAAAAAGTTAATTTTGTACTTGTATTTTTAATTATAGTTTAAAATTATCATGTTATACTTCAGGTTGATGCTCCACAAAAATTAAAAATGAGATAATTTACTAACAGTAAAAATAGAATTATTTAAAGTATGATGGACAACAAAACTAAGATCTCTTGTATAGTAAAGAAAAAAAAAAGTATTAAGAGCTAAAAAGTGAGAAGAAAAAAGAGTTACTAGACACAACTACGGAATATAGAGAGAAATGTGGGGGAGAAGTATTCATTCACCCGTTGATTAAAGGAGGGAAGGTGTTGAGTTGGAAAGAGAGAGGACATTGAAGGAGGTAAATGAAGGTTGCACTAAAGTTGGTCATTTTTATGCTGGTGTTAATAATGCATGAATTATTTACTGAGCTTAAATTATGCAAGAATAAGTAATATAGACTATAGAGAATAGGTATGATAGGTTTACTTTTTTTCAGGTTTAATTATTTCATCTTATACTCCACATAAAGTAACACGTAAATTAACTCATAACCTTTATTTTTTTATGTCACAAAATTGCACCGATTGTCTCCCTAAGCGACTGTCTTTAAATATTTTTTTTCGTTTTTTAACTTTCACTAAATAAATTTCTTCTTCACCAAGAATACCATAGTTGTTCAATAATGAAATCTTAAAATTCTTATCTAGGGGTAAAAATTGGAAGTTAAATGATTATTATTAGAATTGCTTGAATATTGATAATTTATGCTTAAATTTTTAGTTCATACACTGATTAGTGAGTTGCTTTAAAAATCTCAAAACATCATTGTTGGTCATTAGCAAGTGTTGAAAAAGAAAAGTAGGTCTTATTGTTTGTTGTTTTGACTAGATTGTATCTGGGAAACGTTTGTGTTGGTATTTGGAGGCTTTGTTTTAAATTTGAGATTACTTGGAGCAGGCTTGAGGTGGTTTGATCAAAATTGGGATTGAAAATTTTAAAAACTCTTTATTAAACAACACAGATAAATTATTTCAATAAAGTAGACATTGATAAACAATTTAGTAGATAAGTCGATTGCAGATAACACAAAATCACGCCAACCCTAATAGAGTTTGGTGAACGATTGAACAACCACAAAATCATAACAGTCAGGTAAAATTTGTGAATAATTTAATAAATAGGTCGAATACAGATAATACAAAGTCATGTTAATAAAGTTTGGTGAACAATTGGAAAATAATGTCATGCCAACAAGATAGAATTTATGAACAATTAATAATACAAGTACTAGGTAGAAAAAATAGCATAAAATCTAGAATAATTCAGTAGAGAAATCCCTAGCAAACAATAAGTGTATGGGTAAAAAAATAGGGACAATATTTAAACATCAGACTCTTATAGGGCCACCATACTTGTCAATCACACTTATTTTATGGAATTATAAAATAATAACCAAACATCGGACTCAATATGCTGAATTTCATATAAATCAACTAAAAAGCAATCAGACATTATATTAGCTATTCTAATTTTTATATATAAATAAAAATAATTCCATTCCCAATCAGCAACCAAGCAACCCTTACGGTTCAATTATGCGAGGGTAAATTTAATCACAGAGGGTGTAATTTTTTTTGAATAAAATCTAAAATCACGATCATATAACAAAAACAAAAATAAAAAATTACTGCAGTTGAAATTGACATGCACAGGACAACCTAGTAAGTGTAGTAGAGTTGTGATTTCGTAAATAACACTTTGGTGATTAATAAAATAATTTAGTTACCAGAAAAAGAAAAAAAAGAAGAAATCAACATGTACACACTATAATAGTCCTACAACATTGCGGGTTTTCTTTTACCTGGAGAATTAATAAACGGCTTATTGATATTTTAAGCTTATTATTATTTTATAATTTGTTTGGCCAAGTTTTCTTTTTGCCAAAAGTATCTTTGTTTACCCTAAAAATGGATAACAATTGAATTTATACTGTGGTTTTAAGGACACGTGATTCACTTAGTACAAATTGAGAGAAAACATAAATTGATAATGGAATTAACTGCAAATATAGATGGAGAAAACCAAACAAAATGTATAGCTTTAATCCTTGAGCTAGACTTCCCTCGAATTAAGTGTATATTTCGCCGGAAAGTATGAACACAATAACAAGAATATTGAGAGCTTAAGAATAAGAGAATATATTGCTTTTGTGATGTGAATATGATGGTTACAAAATAATTAGAACCCCTTTTTATATAGTAGAGGAATTCTACTTATGGTATAATTCTAAATGTAGAAGAAAATCTCATGATTCGCTAAATGTCCGGTCTTGACTTGATATATGCCGAGATTTCTGCCACGATCCTTGCCCAGTCATGGATATCTCGACTTTTTATTATTCGGCTTAGCAGGCTTCCTTCGACCTCGCTCGATCTCTACCCCGCCTCGATCTCGATCATGGATGGTTTCGATCTTGATCGGTCACTGATTCATGAACTTAGCAATCCATCTCCGTGACATGGTCTGATACAACGCGAGGCCGAGCCCTGGTTTCGATTAGTCACACAAAATTAGGGAAGCCCAATTTTGACTGTATACAGAGTCTCCTCATTTTTTGGAGTGTAATGACAAGAAACGAATTGAGTCTTCGAACTTCCCCTCGGTTTATCATGACGTAAGCATCATGACGCAAACGACAAAGGTGACCGAAACGTCCCGTCGGTACAATTTTCTAGGAATTTAATGCACATCAGTCGACAGTCGGCTACTACCAACTTTGAACCATCATTGTGATACCATTAAATATCCACCCTCCTCATTATTTCAAACTTTACTTTCAATCTTTTTCATTCTAATCTTTACAGTTCTTTGCCTTCCCCAGATCTTTGTGTTTTCAGTTCTATGAGTTTCTTCACTTGTTTCATCGCAAAATATCCAAGCGTACCTCCTCCGTTTTATTCTTCTCCATTTATAAGAATGGGTAAGACCTCAAAAACCGGCCCACACAAGGAAACCACTTCTTCATCAAGGCATGCCGGCAACGTAGCCGCGGTGGAACCTCCCCTAGAGGACTTCGTTCCGACAAAGTGCCCCACTGCTGCTGATTTTAAGGTAGAGAATACACCCTCGACACTGAGTTGATGCGAACCAATGTCAAGATACATATGTACAATTACCGACGGTCTTCTCGGGGAGGTGAAAGAGGAGTGCAACTGGGTAGGCAAAGATGTAGTAGTTCCTACCCCCGAGGAATATATCACCACCCATGTGAAGGGGTATCTAAGTGTCTATACTTAGCCCTTCATGATAGATCCCTTAGACCTCATCATCATCGCCTTTTTCAAGAGGTACGACGTCACTCTTGGCCAAATCCATCCATTATTCTAGAGGATCGTGATCCTCCTCCGAGTTTTTTTAGGCAAGCTCAAGGGGAATATTTTTACCCTCGATCACCTTATGCATCTTTAAAACCCCCAGCTTTATCGTGGAGGCCTGATCAAGCTTTACCGCCGAGCCACCAAATCCCCGTTCTCAAGCATAGATGAGACCCGAGACCGAGGTTGGATAGGCCGATTTGTCCGAATAAAGACCTCGAACCTGATCCCTGCCGAGGACATGTCGTTTCCTATAAAATGGAACATGAATCGTAAGTATTGCTTTGCTTTGAATATCTATATTTACCATTTTACTTCTCATATTCTTCCTCATCTAAGTTTTTGTGTTGTAGTTGTGGCCATCGTGCCGGAAGTGATCCCCGACCTGAGGCAATGGGTCGAGGGATTAGTGTCACAAAATTCATACTCCGAGCGTGCTTGGATGGAGTTATCAAAGAGTCAATGGGAGGCCCGTAACCATGGTAATCTTCTTTTCTTAGAACGGTTTCCATTCGGGCTTCGCATTGGACTTACTCATCTTTTTCCTTTTGTAGGCCTCGGGAAGGATGTAGCGATGAGGCCCCCATCTGCTGAAGAGGAGGAACTTCTTTCATCATCTGCCTCGAAGAAGGGCAAAGAGAAGAAAAGGAAAGAGGCTCCGAGTTCTCCAGGCCCGGAAAAGAAAAAACTGGCGAGGAGGCCCCGTAAACCTAAGGGGAACATCATCCGCCTGACTGTGGAGTCAGTTCACTAGCTGAGGGATTAGGCTGAAGAAGAATAAGAAAAAGAAGACTTTAGGCTGGTGACCCGCATGCGAACTGGCACCGAAATTCAAAGAACTACTGGGTCGGTGGGATCTGAAACTGCTTTGCCTCATTTTGACAAAGTCCCCGAGCTAGAAAAAGCTGAAGACGCTTCACCTCGAGGTGAGATGGCTACCGCGGAGGCGATCGAGGCTGGTGTAGAAACCATGCTCAAGGCTTCCCGAGATGAAGGCGGAGCCCCAAAATATTTACTTGGGGCAATAGAGATTGGATATTCCCCCTCGTTGCCTTCGTTCTCTGATTCGACAATCAAGGACACTCAGGCGATGGAGACTTGCCACAGTGAAGGGGTCCATGAAGTAGAAGACCCTTTCTGTGGCTATTTTGTTGAGATGGAAGATATTACCGGCCTGGGTGACTTAGATGTACCAAGGAGGAGTGTAACGACCTGGCCGGTCGTTCCGAGAGTTTATATTGTTTCCCCCATTTCGGCTTCATTGCTTGTGTGGTACATCTCTTTTGTGTGGCGTTGGGTTGGTTGACTCGGGTTCAGAGTGGTCATGGTGAAAAATGAGACACTCAGTCTCTTAAGTTGGCCTTATAGTTAGAAAAGTCAACTGGAAGTCGACTATTGGGTGAACGACCTCGGAATGTGGATTTTATAGCTCGGATAGTTAGGTGATTTGGAACTTAGGAGTCTGTTCAGAATGAAGTTTTGATGTCCAGTGTAGAATTAGGCTTGAATTGGCAAAAGTTAATTTTTGGCGATTTCCAGTTGGCAGGGGAAAATAGACTATCGGGGTCGGAATGGAATTCCGGAAGTTGGAGCAGGTTCGTAATGTCATTTTGGATATGTGTGCAAATTTTCAGGTCAATCAGATGTGTTTTGGATGGTTTCGGCATCCTTGGTGAAATTTAGAAGTTTCAAAGTTCATAGGCTTGAATTTGGGGTGATTTTAGTGTTTTTGCGTTGTTTTTGGTGTTTTGAAGGATCGACTTAAGTTTGAATAAGGTTATGGGAATTGGTGGTATTTTTGGTTGGGGTCCCGAGGGGCTCGGGATGATTTCGGATGGCCATCACAAAGTTTTGAAGAGTGAAAAGGTTACTGATGTGAAGTCTTCTGATGTTTCCGCACCTGCGGATGGGGAGCCGCATGTGGCGATGGCCACAGGTGCGGACAAGGGGCGCAGGTGCGGATTTCTTGGTAGGCTGGAGGATATCCGCAGGTGCGAGGTTTTTACCGCACTTGCGGGTTCTGCGAGTTTTGGTCCCTTAAGTAAAACGTACAAGTGCGCACCTGGGACCGCAAGTGCGGGTCCACAGGTGCGCACCTAGGATCGCAAGTGTGGGTCCGCAGGTGCGAGAAAAGGACCGCAGGTGTGGTCATCGCTGGGCAGAACCTTTAAAATGAACCCTTAGCGAATTTTGGTCATTCTTATTCGGGTTTGAAGCTTTTGAAGGGTTTTGAAGAGAGAAATCGATAGTTATTCATTGAGGTAAGGATTTTGGACTTAAAACTCGTTTATATGTGATTAAAGGTCTGATTAGTGGTGAAAATTGAAAAAAAAACAGTGCTAAAAATGGGTAATTAGGGCTTGTGAGTTAGAGACCTTAAAATGGGAATTTGAGGGGTCATTTGGACTCCGATTTCAGTGTTCTTGGTATGTATAGACTCGCGGGAGGATGAGTATTCTTGTGGTGTAAATCTCATCGAGTTTCGAGACGTGGGCTCGAGGGTCGGGTCTGGCCAACTTCGAAATTTTTGAGTAATTTTGATAAACTTTGATTGGGTTTCGTTCCTTGGCATATTATAATGGTATAAATCTGATTTTTGGTAGATTTGGAGCACTTGGAGGTCGAATCTAGAGGAAAAGTTACTTCGTAGTAGTATTTTAGCCGGTTTTGAGGTAAGTAACGTTTCCAAACTTGGTTATGAGAGTTCGAAACCCCGAGCTAAATGATTTATGACTATAATTGAGGTGATCCACATGCTAAGTGACGAGCGTACGGGCGTGCGGGCGTGCACCAATTATTTGTGGCCTGGCTCATTCCATGGCATTGTTTAGTAGCTATTACTGATCGATATCCGCACTTCTATTAATGTAGTAATTGTGAACCTGTTAGGAATCATGTTAAGTATAAATGCTAGGCTTCACGCCGAAATTGTTGAGACCCGAGTGGTCGTATATTACTGTCTCACTTTGTGATTATTTGATTTCGTATACTCAGTCATGTTATAGCATATCACTTCATACCTCAGTCTCAGTATTGTTAATTATATGCATACTTATCATTATTTCGGGCTGATGGAGGCATCTGTGATCCATGTGAGTGAGACTGGAGAGTAATGACTGAGTGAGGCCGAGAGCCTGTTATTGAGATAGTTACGAGATCGTACTACACACCGCAGTGATACTAAATCATGCCTTCGTTGGCTTGATACAGCGCTTGGGCCACTAGGGCCCCTCCGGAGTCTGTACACCCCCAGTGCGCGCATTGATGGTGAGGGATGGATCTTCCATGGACATGAATCTTGTCCGAAGCTGATGTTATGTGAGGGATGTTATGTCCCTGGATATGGATCTTGTCCGAGTGTTGTATTCCAGAGACGGGCTTTCTCCGTGGGGCTGGATTGGCCTTTTTCCTCAATACAGAGTGATTACGGTCACCGATGATTATGTACCTTCCAGGATGGATTTTCCCTGGGCCTGAGAGCCATATACGGTACTGAGTGGACTGTTGTATGAGGGTTGTGAGCACTATGTCCATATCCACACTGGTTTCATACATTTTTCTTTATGATGGTATGTAGAGTATACTGACATACTTGGCATATTTACTCATTCTGATAAACTGTTAGCATGTCTAATTTCTGTATACTGTCTATTAGGGTTGTGCACAGATCGGATCAGATCGGATCAGATCAGATCGGATCAGATTTAGCACATTTCGGATTCAGATTTTGGATTCTAGAAAATGCAATCCGAATCCGATCTGAATTATATCGAATTGAATTCGAATTTTAAAGTTTGGATCAGATCGGATTTTGGATCTTATTATGCCTCAAAGTTGCAAACTAAAATGTATATTTTCTTTGTAAAAGAGGCAATGCATTAAGAAAAATTCATGTTTATACAATTATGAGAGTACTATGGTGCCAATATAGCAAAATCTAGCAATTGTAAAGGTAATAACTTGGAGGAAGATGTAAAGGAAGTACTGACTATCCGAAATTAAAGTGTAATTTTTATACATTGCCTAATAATTTCGAATTTCGGATCGGATCGGATTAAAATATACCAATCCGAATCTGATCCGAAATCCAAAATTTTAATAAACACAATCCGAAATCCGATCCAATCCAAAATCCAAAATCCGAAATTGAATGGATCGGCTCGGATTTCGGATATCCGATCCAAATGAACAGCCCTACCGTCTATTGTAAATTCTAAGGTTTAGTCTGTCACTACCTCTCAGCCCGTAGTTTGGGTTTGTTGTTGATACCCAATTTTTCCTCAAACTATTTTAAATTTGCACGTGCGCCTTCAAAATTATTTTTATAATAACTGGTATTTTTTCATATTTTTTATTAATTTCTTTTCCAATTTATTTAGTATTTTAAATTCAATAATTATTCATAAATTATATTATAAATAATTTCAAAATATTTCCTAGCTCAATATATCATTTTAATTCTAATTAGGATTTAATTATTTCACAAATTATCCAATTTGGCATTATTTCGCTATAATTGCAACAATTTTTGCAGTTATAGCCTAAATGTACATTTTTATTCGATAATTAGTCATTTTATATTAGTTATTTACTTTTGACTTATTTAGCATTAATTTTATTTTACATAATTATTAGCTATTTTTATTAATTATTTATCTATTTTTAACGAGTATTTAACTTTTAGCCACTTTAATTCTCAATTAAAACCCAATTTACCCGGACCCCAACCCAATTAAACGACCCAAACACTCCCAGGACCAATTCCTTAGTTACCCGACCCAATCCCCCTTTTTAATCTGAGCCGTTGATTAATTCAAACAAATGGCCCAGATCTCTACCTACCATATTTAACCTAAAGACTACCCTTCCCCCTTCTCATTTCCCCCACATTCTTCTGCCGTTACATCTCTCAACTCTCTCATCTCTCTCTAAACGCTTCACCTGCTAAACCTACTGACCTCCCTTCTCCGACCGTCTCCCTTCCGGAATCCATGGTGGTCTCGCCACCCACTAGCCTTATGGCTCCCTCCTACAACGAGTATCACTGCTTCGAGGCCCTAAAGTGAACCAGAGGCGGTTCACTCACCTCGCATGCTCTCTCATGCCATTTTTCGACCATCCATGGTCGTCCGAGTAAGATTTTTACCGCTTTCCGGTTAAGACCGGTGATTTTGAGTTACTTCTCCTTCTCTCTGGGTTCTCTTTGAAACCCTAACTGCTAAAATCTCAATTTTTTAGATCTGTGATAGATCTGGGTATATCTAGAGTTATCCTGCTATTTTCCCTTAAAGGTTTTTCGATTTTCTCAAAACGACTCTTCATCTTCGAACTAGGGTTCTTAAACACCTTTTTAAAAATGCTTCTTTCTTCTGATTTTTGTATTGATCTGTGAGTTTCTATGTTTAAAACGTTTATTTAAACTTTCTCCTTTATTCGAGTTATTCTGTTGAAAACCCTAATTTTTTTTGTCTAATCCTAGGATTCCGAGTTGTTTCTGATGATATGTTCTATTATGTGTACTGTTTTCTCATGAATACTGTTATTTTGTAATTTTTACCTTATGTTTGCATGTTAGGGTTTCTGATTGCAATTATTCCTGCCTATTATGCGATTCACTCGATTGTTGTTCATCAATATTGCTGAATCTTCACTTCTCCTGCCTGTATCACATTTATTCTGTTAATTTAAGACCATGCTCTATGTGAATCCCTGATTCATGTGATTTTGCTCTATGTTTGCTTGTTAGGGTTTCTGATTTTCGTCTATTTTGTGAGTTTATTCTATCTGTTCTCATAAGCTTGTGCCAATTTCTCCTAAATCAGTATCGTTTTCTATTTGTGAATCCCTGAATCTCTATGATTGATACTTCACTGATTTTGCATAATGTTGACTGCCTGATTTCGAGTATTTCCTTACTGTGTGATATTTTCCTTAATTGATAATGATTCCTTGTGATTAGAACCTCATTCAAGGACTCTCTTACTAATTTCCATAATTAAACTTGTCCTGCCTTATTTTTTGTGAATGAACCTGCTGTCAAATTATACTTTCCTTAATTGGTATATTTGTATTGGTAAAAAGGAGTTTCACACGTAAGCCAGCTTTTGACAACTCAGCTAGTCACATGGACACAGGAAAACACGACAGCTGGATGTGATTATTTGAAGAGGTATGGTACAAAGAGGCACGGTTCAGTAAACCCTCGAGCTTATCAGCCACGGGAAACTCAACTTGATCAAAACAGGAGAGAGGCACGGTCAGAATGAATATAGACAAAGCTACGGGCAGATTCAAAGACCCATAATTGATTACTCTAACGTTATGTAACCGTACCCCAATTACCGTTATCCTTTGTAATGCCTCATTAATGTCATAATTAGTCATTAATGAGCAACTATAACAAGAGTTGTACGTTATAAGAATCTCCTATATAAGGTATGGGAAGACAGCTTGTAAAGGCATCTGATTCTCGAATATAATTGACTTCGATTTTCTATATTTCTGCAATATTGTCTATTATTCGTTTTTCTCCATTTCCTTGATTATCAGTAACCCGTATTCATCTTAAAAATAAGCTTTATTCAAAGGGTCTAATTCTTTGGTTGAACAAATTGGTTCCGTTACCGGGTATCTGATAATCTTTGTTTGCTTTTCAAGTGAACTATGTCAAACTCCAACGACAACAACCAACAAAGGAGTGGAATCCCAGTTCCATCACCTTCAGGAACCCCACGTGGTTCAACGGAACAATCCCTAGAAATATCCAATAACAACACTGGTGATAATGATCAAACTGTGGAACAAGATTGTGTAAAGCAAATGATTGCAGAGTATGTGAGCCAAGCTTTGCAAGAATTTGCGAGAGGATTACCGGCAGCGTTACCTACACCGCCGATGCCACCACCCAATAACACCATCACCATGGAAAATCCTCAATCTGGGTTGGCAAACTCAGAAAGAGGAGATACTCCTAATGAATCTCCCGAAACGAGACCAGGTATATCTAATAACTCAGAATTACAAAATTTACTGCTAACAATGCAGAAACAGATGAAGGAGCAAAACGATCGCATCGAACAAATTCCTGGAGTACCACCTATCATCAAAGGCATTGATGTTGATAGATATTCTCAACAACCTTGGAAGCCAAGTGCGGCACCCTTTCCTATACCCAAGAATTTTAAAATTCCTGACGTTCCCAAATATGATGGAACAACTGACCCACGTGACCATGTGACTGCTTTCACTACTGGTGTAAAAGGCAACGACTTAACAAAACAAGAGATTGAACTAGTCCTTGTCAAAAAATTTGGGGAAACACTTACCAAAGGGGCCCTAACCTGGTATTCTCTTCTCCCTGAAAATTCTATTTACTCTTTTGCTGAGCTTGTAGATTCGTTTATAGAAGCACACTCTGGTGCACAAAAAGTTGAGAAGAGAATGGAAGACATATTCAAAATAAAACAAGGAGACACGAAACTACTCCGTAAGTTTGTAGACAGGTTTCAACGACATAGAATGCAGTTACCCAGGGTGCCTGATAATTGGGTAGCCATGTCATTTGCAAGCAACCTAAACGATAAAAGCTCAGAAGACACGAGACGACTTAAGAAAAGTCTAAGAGATTTCCCCACTACACGATGTATATAACAGGTACAATACTAAACTCAAAATAGAAGAAGATATCATTGCTCGTTCGAGAGATGAAGATCATTACAGATCCAGACGTCCTGAATTAGATAGAAGATCAGGTAAAAATAGGTACGATCCTTACTTAGGACCCTCAGGATGCGATATCCGCCCCAAGTTCGAAAACACTAGGTCGGACTATAGACCACAAGGAAGAGACGTAGTCTCATCCTCGTCTAGATCCAGGATGTGGAACCAACAAAGGAACTCGTGTTAGCTTTAAGGAAATGAATAAGTTTTTTTCTGAGCTCGGAGGTTAGCCCCGTGAACAGGTATACCTTTCATTCAGGTTGATGTTTGGTCAGTGTGACTTTTTCCAGATATTCGACTATTGACTTGGTGGCGCCGGAGTCATTGGTAATTATGAGGGATCGAGGGATCCAATAGTCGTCGTCCTTGTTGGTCCCTTTCTTGTCCGATTGGGTCGAGGCTGTTGATTGTGGTTGCTATTTGGCCTCATGTTTTCCCTTCGAATTCGATCCGTTTGCTGGTGAAAGTGCCGATACCAGTATCATTTTATAGATTGCAAACATCTCTTTGGCGGGTTTCTCCCTGTACACTGTTTTGACTCCCTCTGATGTCGGGAACTTCAGAACTTGGTGGAGGATTGAGGGTACGCCCTCATGTTATGGATCTAAGGCTTTCCTAGCAGGGGTGTTGTACCTTATGTCACCATCGATCACATGGAACTTTGTTTCTTGGATGGTCCCGGCCACGTTCACTGGCAAAATAATTTCACCTTTGGCGGTTTCGCTTGCCATGTTGAAGCCTTTATGTACTCGAGTTGCGGACATAATTTGATCTTGTAGGCCGAGTTTTTCTATGACCCTCGATCAAATAATGTTGTCCGAGCTACATGGATCAATAAAAACACATTTAACTTGAATTTTACTCATAAAAACATATATTACTAGTGCGTTGTCGTGGGGTTGTTCGATCCCTTATGTATCCGCTTCATTGAAAGACAAGGTCCCTTCCGGTAAGTAGTCCCGAGTTGGCTTCTCCCTTGTGATTGACACCTTGGTGCAATTAAATACTGGTCCTTGAGGAATATTGACCCCTCCAACGATCATGTGATCACGTGTTGTGGCTCTTCCTGCTCGTTCTGTCTACTGGAATCTCTATTGTTGAATTAATTCTTGACCCGACTGCTTAGTAATTCTCGAAGATTCCCCTCGTTGAATAATCGAGCTACTTCCTCCCGTAGTTGTCTGCAATCTTCTGTTTATGACCATAGGGGTGCCATGATACTTACATATTTGGTTGGGATTTCTCTAGGTCGGATCGGTTTACAGAGGTCGAGGCCATCTAGTATCCTTGATACGTCTGATGGCTGATACGGTGGCCGATGCATCTACATTGAAGTTATATTCCGACAATCGTGGATCTTCTTTGGGCCCGACATCCCTTTTGAAACCATCCTTACTCATGAGTCCCCATGAACTTTGGCCTCAATTATTTCTCCTCTCATTCCATGCAAAGTTTCATCCAGGCCCACTGTCTCTACGGTCCCCGTTGTACGGTTGATATCAATCTCTATTCGACCTTGTCTCTCGGTCGATATCCCTCTTGATTCTATCCACGGGCCTGTTAGGATAAACGGACCCGGAAGGAGTGCCTAGTTCATCATTCTCGACCCTGATCTTCGACTGATATCGATTATTTACATCGGCCCAAGTGATAGCTGGATACTCAATCAATTTTTTCTTCAACTGTTGTGAAGGTATGAAACTCCGAGTGTTGAGACCTTGAGTAAAAGCTTGAACAGCCCAGTCATTGGTGACTTACCATGAAAAGGGTCAACTTTCTTGTTGCCGAGATACGAATTCCATGAGCATCTCGTTATCTTTCTGCCTTACCATGAAAAGGGTCGACTTTTTTGTTGCAACCTTAATGGCTCCGACGTTCGCCTTTACAAAAGAATCTGCTAGCATAGCAAATGAATCAATAGAATTAGGCGGTAAGTTAAGATACCATATCATGGCACCCTTCAATAGAGTCTCCCCGAATTTCTTCAGCAATACAGATTCAATTTTGTCATCTTCCAAGTCATTTCCTTTAATGGCGCACGTGTACGAGGTAACGTGTTCATTTGGATCAGTTGTCCCGTTATAGTTAGGAATCTTAGGCATACGGAAATTCTTGGGGATTGGCTTCGGAGCCGCACTTGGGGGGAAAGGCTTTGGAAAAAACTTTTTAGAATCTAGTCCTTTCAATATCGGTGGTGCCCTGGGATTTGGCCGACCTTGGAGTTATAGGTTTCCACTTTCTTATCGTTTTCCTCGATCTTCTTTTCCCATGTCTCGATTCGCTTCGTCAACTCTTTTAGGATAGCGGGATTGGTCTCTGATTCCTTCTCATTCGATTTTTTCGAAGTCGATTCGACCCTATGCACAACTTCTTGGGACGACTCGATTTCGGCCCAGACAATCACTATTATCCTTAGCCCCACGATGGGTGCCAAACTGTTTACCTTAAAAACGGATAACAACTGAATTTATACTGTGGTTTTAAGAACACATGATCACTTAGCACAAATTAAGAGAAAACGTAAATTGATAATGGAATTAACTGAAAATATAAATGGAGCAAACCAAACAAAATGTATAGCTTTAATCCTTGATCTAGACTGCCCTCGAAATTAAGTGTATATTTCGCCGAAAAGTATGAACACAGAAACAAGAATATTGAGAGCTTAAGAATAAGAGAATATATTGCTTTTATGACGTGAATATGATGGTTACAAATGATTAGAACCCTCTTTATATAGTAGAAGAATTCTACTTATGGTGCAATTCTAAATAAGAAGGAAATCTCATGATTGGTTAATTGTTCGGTCTTGATTTGATACATGACGGGATTTCCTCCACAATTGTTGCCCGGTCATGGATATCTCGGGTTTCTGTTATTCGGCTTAGCAGGCTTCCTTCGATCTCGCTCGATCTCTACCCCGCCTCGGTATCGATCATGGATGGTCTCGATCTTGATCGGTCATAGATTCATGAGCTTAGCAATCCATCTCCGTGCCATGGTCCGATACAACGCGAGGCCGACCCCTGGTTACGACTAGTCACACAAAATTGGGGAAACCCGATTTTGACCATATACAATCTTCTTTTTTTTTGATTTTTTTTATTACAAATTAAAGTGTTTGGCCAAGCTTTTAGAAGGAAAAAGTGCTTTTTGAGTAGAAGCAGAAGTAGTTTTTGAGAAGCAGAAAAAAAAATAGTTTCTTCCCAGAAGTACTTTTTTGAAAAGTATATTTGAGAAAAACTAATCTCTGGACACGTGCTATATTATAAAATTTGATGTTTAAGATCAAATGTTTTTCACTGCATATATGTTTAAAAATATTAGGAGTTATAAAGAATTAAAATTTAGAATTAAGAGGACTGGGCATATGTTTCCATTAATATTATCTTTGGGTTTTTTTTCTATTTATTTCATATAAATATTTTGGCTTTAGAAAAGGGAATTTTTCGTAAAATTTAGTTCTAGTCATATTGGGGGTTCCTCAAGTTAGGGTAATGATTTGGAGGATGGCGAGATCGAGTCTGCTGTTGAAAAAGTTCGGAGAGACCCTGTCGAAGGGAGAAATGATTTGGTATCACAACCTGCCACCAAATTCCATCGATTCATTCGCCATGTTGGCGGATTCTTTGTAAAAGCGCACGTCGGGGCCATAAAGGTCACAATAAGGAAACCGGACCTCTTCAAGGTGAGACAAAGGCATAATGAGATGCTAAGGGAGTTCGTTTTCCGATTCCAAATGGAACGCATGGAATTGCCACCAGTCACAGATGATTGGATTGTTCAAGATTTCACCCAAGGGTTGAATGAACGGAGTTCTATAGCATCACGTTAGTTGAAACAAAATTTGATCGAGTATCCAGCTGTAACTTGGGTAGATGTTCAAAATTGATATCAATCGAAGATCAGGGTCGAGGACGACCAATTGGGAGCTCCTTCCAGTTCAGTACATCCAAACAGGTCGACAGGTAAAAATCATAGGGATGTCGATAGAGAGACAAGGTCAAATAAAGATCGATACTAACCATATATTGCGGATCGAAGGAACAACGGTCCGGGATGCAAATCCACACGGAATGATCGAAGAGGTGATCGAGGACAAATTTCTCGGGATGAGCAAGTCTGGTTTTGACAAGTATGCATATCCCACATAGGCACCTCGGCTATCAAAATACAATTTTAGCGACGATGCATCGGGCATTGTATCGGCTATCGGGAGTATCAAAGACACTAGGTGGCCCAAACCCATACAGACCGATCCTTGTCAAAGGAACCCAAATTTAATGTGCAAATATCATGGCACACACGGTCATAGGACCGAGGATTGCAGGCAATTGAGGGAGGAGGTAGCCCATCTATTCAACAAGGGCCACCTTCAAGAGTTCCTCAACGATCGAGCTAAGCATCACTTCAGGGAAAGGGACGCCAATAGGAATAATGAACAAGAAGAACCTCAACAATGTCATCCATATGATCATCGGTGGGGTCGACATTCCATAAGGACCCATATTCAAACGTACTAAGGTATCGATCACTATAGAGAAACATACCCGAGATTATGTGCCCGAGGTCACTTTATCATTCAATGACGAGGAAGAGGAAAAGGAACGCATTTCTCAGCCACACAATGATGCTCTAGTAATTCCTATTTTATTAAATAAAGTTCAAGTTAAGCGTGTTTTATCCTACCGGTAAACGTGGTTGGAACCATCCAAGGTACTAAGTTCCATGTAATCGAAGGGACAGGAGATATAATGCACTACTCGGAAGGCCTTGGATCCACAACATGACGGCAGTACCGTTGACCCTCCACCAAATGATGAAGTTCCCCACGATGGATGGTGTAAAAATGGTATACGGGGAACAACATGCCGCAAAGGAAATGTTTGCGATCGAGGAGGTAACACCGATCTCGGCACCATCTACCTCGGAAAGGCCGAGCATCAAAGGTAAACAGGAAATAAAATAGCAATCACTACACCCAGCCTTGACCGAATCGGAGAAACAGGTAGTAGGAGAAGAAGAAGAAGAAGAGGAGGACTTCCTAACCCCATGAATCTTTATGGTTTCCAAAGAATCGAATGCTACTAAATCAACGATCGAAGAGCTGGAACAGGTTATACTAATCGAGTACCTGCCCGAGCGAAAGGTATACCTAGGAACGGGGTTAACCCCCGAACTCGGGAAAAAACTTGTTCAATTTCTTATTGATAACATAGACTATTTTTCATAGTCCCATTTAGACATGGCAGGGACCCCACCGAAGATTACAACGCATCGATTGAGCCTGGACCCTAAGTTCAGACCAGTTAAGCAAAAGAGAAGACCCCAGTCCGAGGTAAAGAACGCCTTCATAAAGGATGAGGTAACTAAACTTCTAAATGTAGGGTCCATTCGGGAGGTAAAATACCCCGAATGGTAGCCAATGTAGTTGTAGTCCCTAAGAAAGGGAACAAACTTAGAATGTGTGTAGACTATAAGGACTTAAACAAAGCATGTCCGAAAGATTCTTTTCCACTGCCTAACATCGATCGCATAATCAATTTCACGGCCGTCCATGAGATCCTTACTTTTCTCGATGCCTATTCCAGGTACAATCAAATCCAAATGGACCCGGAAGACTAAGAAAAGACTTCTTTTATCACTAAGTATGGAACATACTGTTATAATGTAATGCCTTTCGGGCTAAAAAATGCAGGAGCTACTTACCAACGCCTAGTAAATAAAATGTTCGAGGATCAAATAGGTAAGTCAATGGAAGTTTATATTGATGGCATGCTAGTTAAGTCCCTGCGCGCTGAGGACCATTTGGCTCATTTGCAGGAAACGTTCGATATCTTAAGGAAATATAACATGAAGCTCAACCCCGAGAAATGTGCTTTCGGGGTCGGTTCGGGAAAATTCCTTGGCTTCATGGTGTCAAACCGAGGGATCGAGATCAACCCCAATAAGATCAAGGCCATCGAAGACATCACCATCGTGGACAATGTAAAATCCGTACAAAGGCTGACTGGACGGATAAGGACTTGGGTCGATTCATCTCAAGGTCGTCGGATCGAATCCACAGGTTATTCTCTCTACTCAAAAAGAAGAACGATTTCGCCTGGACTCCGGAGTGCCAACGGGCATTGGAAGAATTGAAGCGATATCTATCGAGTCCACCACTGCTTCACACTCCGAAAGTAGATGAGAAACTTTACTTGTACTTGGCAGTATCCGAAATCGCGGTAAGTGGTGTCCTAGTTCGAGAAGAGAAAGGTATGCAGTTTCCTGTTTATTATGTAAGTCAAGCTTAGGATAAGCAGAAACCAGGTATCCACACTTAGAAAAATTGGCACTTGCACTAATAACTGCATCTAGAAAGTAAAAGACTTATTTTCAATGTCACCCCATATGTGTATTAACCACTTACCCACTCCGTAATGTTTTACACAAGCCCAAACTGTCGGGCCGATTGGCCAAATGGATCGTTGAACTCAGTGGGTACAATATCGAATATCAACCCCGAACGGCCATCAAGTCCCAAATTTTAGCGAACTTCGTGGCCGATTTCACGCCAACCCTCGTACCTGAAGTTGAGAAGGAAATCGTAATGAAATCAGGTACATCATCGGGGGTATGGACCCTTTTCACAGATGGTGCTTCAAATGTGAATGGGTCCGGGCTAGGCATCATTTTGAATCCACCCACATGAAGCATTATTAGGCAATCCATCGAAACCTATAAATTGACTAACCACGAGGCCGAGTATGAGGCCATGATTTCAAGTCTCGAGTTAGCTAAAAGCTTGGGAGCAGAAGTCATCAAAGCTAAGTGGGACTCTTTACTGGTGGTGAACCAAGTGAACAAAACATTCGAAGTTCGAGAAGATAGAATGGAAAGGTACTTGGACAATTGCAAGTAACTTTGCACCGTTTCAAGGAATGGACTTTACAACATGTACCTCGAGAACAAAACAGTGAGGCTGATGCACTTGTGAATTTGGGGTCATCAGTAGAAGAAGATGAGATCAGCTCGGGGACTGCCATTCAACTCTCGAAATCTGTGATCAAGGAAGGACATGCTGAGATAAATTCTACGAGCTTAACTTGGGACTGGAGGAATAAATACATCGAGTACTTGAAGAATGGAAAGCTTCCATCAGACCCTAAAGAATCGAGGGCCCTACGAACTAAAACTGCTCGTTTCACATTAGACAAAGATAGAACATTATATAGAAGGACATTCGATGGACCATTGCAGTGTGTTTGGGAACGGGAGACACCAATTATGTTCTACGAGAAGTCCATGAAGGCATTTGTGGGAACCACTCTGGCGCCGAGTCACTAATTGGCAAAGTCATTAGAGAAGGATACTGTTGGGATAACTTGGAAAAAGACTCTAAGGAGTTTGTTTGAAGATGCGATAAATGTCAAAGGTTTGCACCGATGATCCACCAGCCCGGACAACAAATTCACTCGATCCTATCCCCGTGGCCATTCATGAAATGGGGGATGGACATTGTCGGCCCGCTTCCATATTCCACAGGTAAAGCTAAGTTCATTTTATTTATGACTGACTATTTCTCTAAATGGGTTGAAACACAGGACTTCGAGAAAGTCAGACAAAAAGAGGTTACATATTTCATCTGGGATCATGTCGCATGTCGATTTAGGATACCAGCAGAAATAGTATGCGACAATGGTAAACAGTTTATCGGTAGCAAAGTAACAAAATTCCTCGAAGACCACAAAATAAAAAGGATATTGTCAACACCGTATCACCCCAGTGGGAACGGACAGGCCTAGTCGACGAACAAGAATGTCATCCAAAACCTGAAGAAAAGGATGAACGAAGCTAAAGGGAAATGGAGGGAAATTCTACCCGAAGTCCTCTGGGCATATCGAACGACATCGAAGTCCAGCACGGGGGGAACTCTGTTTTCCTTAGTATATGGATCTGAAGCCTTGATCCTAGTCGAAGTCGGGGAATCGAGCGCCAGGTTTCGACATACAATAGAGGAATCAAACCATGAGGCTATGAATACTAGACTCAAATTGTTAGATGAAAAACGAGAAGCTGCGCTCGTTCGAATGGCTGCACAAAAGCAACGAATCGAAAGATACTACAATAGAAGAACCAACATTTGCTACTTCTGAGTTGGGGACTTAGTCCTAAGGAAAGTCACCATCAACACTCGAGAACCTAATGAAGGGAAGCTCGACCCGAATTAGGAAGGACCTTACCAAGTCCTCGATATAGTCGGGGAAAGGGTCTTATAAACTCGGAACGATGGACGGCGAATCACTGCCAAACAATTGGAACATATCACTTCTCAAATGATATTATTGATAAGATATGATTTTCTACCTTCTCCCATTTATATATATATATATATTCGACACTAACTCATTGCAGGAGTTCGACCAAAGACATCGAGACCTCAGGTTTTAAAGTACGTGTTGCACTATTTTTCCCTTAGATTGGTTTTTATCCCAAATGGGTTTTTCCGGCAAGGTTTTTGAGGAGGAAACAACTATGTGCTACCTAAGGACAATTCAACAGTATCCAAGTCTTTTTTGCAATCAACCTCGAATATTGAGGGCATCACCCTCGGATGTTATTTTCAAGAAAAATACTTCGTGTCAAAGGGCCTCGATAGGGAAAACTTTGTAATGGGGCAAACGATCGAATGAACCGTGTCCATATAGGTTAGACGAGCCCCGATGGAAAAACATGTACGCATGTATAAATTATTCAAAGAAGCATTATTTTGTTATCAAACATCTTGTGTCTCGAAGCAAATTCTCTACTATGTAAATTTCATACTTATGATTTTGCGAAAAATGGCTCAAGAGCCAAGTGCAAATATACCTCGAACACTCGGGGACTGCCATCAACGATAGACATATTCGAGTTATCTAAACTCAAGCTAATAAGACCTCAAATAGGCAACCCTCGATCTATAGGCTAAGGCCACCATCCTCGGGGACTAACATTTCGAACAAGTTCGAAATATTATCAGGAAATAAGCCCAAGAGGCACACTCGAAGACTACGGCCAAATTAAAGGCTACAACCAAAATAACGTGGCTCAGGGACGTCTGAATTCTACGATAACAATAGGCCTTCAAATTCTTTGAAAAATCAGTTAAAAAAGGCTACCCTCGGCAAATAATCAAAAGGGGCTTCGGTAAAATCAGCCCTCGAAAAACCAAAAGGCTTCGATAATATCAGCCCTCAAAAAACCTTAAGAGGTATTAAACTATCTTAACACAAACGTGCTAAGGTACAAAAAGCAAAAGGGTTTCAATCGACATCGGAAAGGGGACATAATAGCCATCTTTTAGAGGCCATATCGGCCAAATCTAAAGAGCCGAACGGCCAATACATTTAGAATTCGAGACCTTGATCTCATTCAATTAGGACCTAAGGGTTCCACTATTACGAGCTCGATAAAGTTGACTTAAATAGCTCGAAGATTCATCATAAAACTGTAAGTTCGAAACTTACACATTACTTGATAAAAAACCTAAGGGTTGTTTTATTCTGAGTTCAAAACTTACTCGAACTTAGTTAGACAGTGCAGTCTTGGCATCAATCGAGCCATCCGAAATTTCGAACATATCATTAAGCTCGGTACTCGCTTTTACTTACCTAAAAAACCTACGGGTTTAATTTAAGTCCGATCCAGTGTTCATTCGACTACAAAGACTACAACAATACAATTTTTAGAAGGCAAAGGCATAGAGCATATTCAAACATAAAGATTATGAAGGCATTCAAAAAAGAAGTTTTTCTTTTATATACTAAAGGATATGTACAAGAGACTGATCAAGGTATTATAAAAAGAAAAGAAAAAAGAAGCTAAGTCCTAACTACGTTCGGGGCCGACCTCTCCTTCGGGAGCAGCTTCTTCGGGAGAAGCTCCTTCTTGAGAAGCTTCCCCGGGATCAACTTCTTCTTCGGGACCCTCATCGGATCCGTCCTGGCTGCCTTCTTCATCATTATCTTCGTCATTGGAGGAGGCAAACTATCTGGCTTCGGTTTCAATCCCTTGGCCTGGGCTATCTCCTTGTAGAGGATAAAACCCCGAGCATGGATTTCCTTGAGGGTTTCCCTCTGGGACTGGCACTTTGCCAGGTCATTGTTCCATTGATCCCAATTGGAAACCTCCCTTAGCTGCGTTTGAGCAGCCTTAACATTAGCCTGATACATGGCGATGGACTTGTCCGCCATGACCTTGGTCTTTTCAATCTCCTCCTTGGTCTCAGCAATCCCGTCTTCAAGCTTCCCAATCTTCTTGGCCTGGCTCGAGCTCTTCTATTTGATGCCTCGGAGTTTGACCTCGGCCGAAGAGAGTTGGAAGAGGTAGTCTCTTTTTTCGCCGCCAAGCGGTCCATACTCTCCTTCCACCGATCACAATCGACCTTGACCTGATCGACCTATCCTTGAAGTAGCTCGATCCTTTCCACCTTCTGTTGCAACTGAGATAGTGAAGTATTAGCCTCCAAAATTGGGTGAGGTATATACTTTATCAAAAGGATGGTTACCTGCTTGTCTAGTTCGACCTCCTTCACGAACCTTGACCAGATCCGCTTGAAGGTCCTTTATGGCTTCGTCCTTTTGGACACAAAGTAGCTTCAGAGCATTCCCCTCCTCCGAGACCTTCTGGAGTTCAGTCTCACACTAGCTAAGGTCAGCTTGAAATTTAGCGGAGGCCTATACAAGAAAGGAAATGCAAGTTAGATTTGAAGAAAGAAAAGAATTACAGCAACCAATACTTACCCGAGAAAGGAGACGTTGGGCCTCTTTTAAAAGGATAGAAGCATTGTTGATATCAGGGGAATCATTGACCCCAGTATAGCAATCCCGAAAGGGATCACCTACACTAGAACCTCCGCCAATGTCAGGGGTCTTCAACTCCCGGGCCTCCCTTATTGCCTCCTCGGAAAAGGTCGACAGTGAACGCATTTGACCTATTGTCATGGACCCGAGTAAGTCGCTCGGGGTGCTCTGATCGATCTTTGGGGTCTCGGAATCGGCCTCATCCGGTGTAGTAGTAGTTGCTCGAGAAATAATCTCGACCTCTGGTGACTCATGATCCCCACCCGAATTCTTTTTTGGAGCCTCCTCGACACGAGGCTTGCTTGCAGCGGCCACTGTCGGCTTAGAATGTTTGTCGACCTCGACGGCTTTCCTGGGTAAGACCATCAATGCCGAGGCGCTTTCCTCCTCCTCTTCTTCTTACTCCCTCAGGTTTTGGGCCGACTCCACCATGAGAGCTATTACTTTCCGCCTCACCCTTTGAGGCTTGGGCTTGGGGTCCTCGGAACGCGAGGCACCTTTCCTCTTGTTGTCTTTACCCGGTTTTGGAGCCAGGGACTTGGTTTCTTCCTCTCCAGTCGAGGGCCTCAGAACGGCATCCTTGGTCAGGCCTGAACGCTGTGAGCATGTAATTTTTTCACCTACTAAATACTCCTATAAAATTAGACTAGTAAATTAATATTATGGATTTTGTTAAATTTTTAGTGATTAATTGTGAATTGTTTTGCATTTTTGCATATTCATAATTCGTCTTTTTAAAATTATTTAAAATTACATAATTCGGCGCACCATTATTATCAAGGAATTATAAACTCATTATTTGTGGCTAATTGAATTAAATAACAAAACGAATAATGATTATTTGAGGTGATGTAGTTTTGAGAATTAATTGCTAAAATTAATCATTTTTATGGGTTTAATTAGGAATATTAAAATTAATTAATTAATAGACAAGTTAAGTTAGAATTAATCACTACACTTTTCTATTAAGTGTTTGATTTAATTAAAAGCTAATTAATTAAATTAGTATAGGAAAAATTAGGCCTAAAATCGGACCTGGGCCAAAAAATACCCAGGCCCAAACCTATATCTACACTACTCACCTGGTCCAGCCCAATTAACCCCAAACCCGGCCAAACCCAGACCACCTAAACGACCTCATTTTTACCTCTCCCCATCCCAGCCGTTGGATCATTTTTTATCCAACGGCTCACAACTGCAAACCCCCTCTACTATAAAACTGTCCAAACGCTTACCACCCCCCTCATTCCATCCAAAGCCTAACCCCCTCAAAACCCTAGCTGCCCTCCGGTCCCTCTGTCTCTCTCTTCTCTGTCTCAAGAAACCCTAGCCGCCCTAGGTTTCCACCACCTTTCGCCACCGAAAATCGTCTACTGGTGGCGGACCTCCACCAAATAGCCCCAAACCTTCACCCTATAATCCTCACCCTTCCCTAAATCACCTCCCACTATTTGTTTCTTCAAACAATCATTCGAAAATTCCCAATTTCAGATCCAAGAACCCGAAACCCTAACCTTTCTTCTACAAGATGACTCGACGAATTTTAATGACTCTAACCTACACGAATCGATAGCTCTGAATTAGGGCTATTGATTTTTGTGGGTTTGAGTCGTTTTCAAACCCTCTGGAATCCGGCCAAGGTCCGTCTATTTCATTCTTTTCCGGCCAAAATCCCTTTAACGGGTATCCCCCACTCCCTTTCTATGTGTTCTTGATTGATAGCTTAAATAGGTCGTAGTTTACTCACTATTTTCCTTCATTACATCATTGTTGTTTGATTTCGTTTACCTGTTCATATTTTCTTTTTTTAGTTTAAAACCCCAAATGTATTTAGCTTAAGAACTCTTTATCACTATTTTGCGTGATTTAACTGTTTAGACTTTGTATTTTTCTACTTATCGTGTAACCAAGATTAGTATTAGGTTTTAGTTTTCGTTTCTTTGTTGATTTTTAGGCGTTTGTGTGTCTGTGGATTTTTCGTCAAGAAATGAATATGAACGAACTAGTTAATTGATACCCTGAACTCATATGCCTTTATTGTAGTAGTTATCTGCTTGTGTATTGATTGAGGTTGTTGTTTGATTTTTCTGCCCACGTTATTAGTTGCAATTAGATGGTAATCTCCAATTAATCGTAGGTTTAGTTTCAACTCTTAGGTTAGATTGGCATATTCAAATAACCTAAACAAACTAATTCC